>ML295677.1:0-34706 GCA_005239495.1 Nicotiana undulata | reverse complement strand
AAGTGAACAATTGAGAATAAAGATAAGTCATTTCGGATAATGAGAAAGAGAACAAGTAATATAACTATGAATAGCTTACAAAGGAAGGCTATGTTTGAGATCAGTTACTGATTATTGCTTACCTGTTCTTATACTTGATGTACTTTCTCACATGATTTATTGCTCAACATGAATTTTATTTCATTATCTACTGGACCTTAGTGAGCATGTATTCTACCTCTCGTCCCTACTCTTTACGAGGTTAGACGAGATACTCACTGGGTACATATTTGTTTATATGTACTCATGCTGCACTTTCTTTCTTTTTCTGCACTTGATTGTGCAGGTCTTGAGGCTGGTCCGTCTGGTCGTCTGCTTGCTAACAGATACTGATCGCGGTGTCACTCCATACGGTGAGCTGTCTTCTTGGCGTCATCCTGACAGCACCTCTGGAGCCTTCTAGTTTCATTTTGCTCAGTCTTTTGTTCCAGACTGCGGCTTGTATATTTTGTATATGTATATTTCAGTTGTTGTATCTATGTAGCCGCCCGTTGACACTGTGACACTAGTCCTGGCACACACTTGTTGTAGTTATCGGGGTTGTATATGTACTGGGCCTAGCTGTGGTTCAACTTGTTTCTACGGCCTTACACCATGTTGTTATTGTATTCCACAGTTTCATTGTTATTGTTGTTTGTTGGCTTGCCTAACCTCGCCGTTGGGCGCCATCACGACTTGGATCGGTTTTGGGTTGTGACAGATAAGAACCAGAAATTAAGTGCATGTGGAACAATAGAAACACAAATAGAAGACAATTAAGAGTATGATGAACTGACGCAATAGTAAACACATTGGTTTGGGACTTGGAAATTAATTAGAACATACCAGTGATAAAAGAGCAAAACAGAATGCAAAAGCAAAGTGAGAGCACAGTGTTAGCCTTGGTTTACAGCCGGCTAAAAGATAGCAATAGTAGAGCAAATAGCTTGTTAAGAGAGAAATAATTCTAGTACAAGAGAGAGAGCTTAGAACAGTGTCCTTGTTCCATGAAAGAGCAGAAGTATATATACTTGAAAAACAAGTTACAAATAAGGTAAAAATCAAGGTCAAGTCGTGATTGAGGGACTCGGAATCACTTAATCATATAATCAAGGCAAGTGCTCCCTTTAATTAAGGAGTTAATGTCCAAACAATAATAAACAGTAACAAATAAGGCAAGAAATCATGGAGAAGCTGACTTTAGCATATAATCAGTAGTAAAAGTATAGAGTAGGTGAATAGGACTAAATTCAGAAGGTCCTAATTAAGGAAAGTCAATTTGACAGCATGTTTATTCACAGGAATAAAGCAAGAGATGATTCAGATTCTAAAAATCAGTAAAGAGATCCTCGAATGAGGTTCTAATCACAGAAAACAAGTGCAATTCAAGGGAGATATTATACAAGTAAAGAGATACTCGAAATAAGGCAATCAGTATCACTCAAAGGAGAGTATATCACATTTTAAGGAAAATGCACAAAACATTAGTAAAGAGTGTCAACCCCAAGAAATCAGGGGTTCAAAATTTGTACTAACTAAAGAAGTTCTTATGTATTTAAGGAAGAATTCAGAATCAGTAGTACTACTCACAATCATTCAGGGATTCAAGAATGTTGAAAACAGTACACATTAGGCAAGAAGCAACAGGATCAAAGGTCCAATAACATAGATAAGGTAATAATCACCTAAAATGAGGATTCAAGCCAGCACATAGTATTAATTAACATGATATTGTGAGCACAAGGGCAATGAACAGGTAACGGACGAAATCATAATCAAAGGGTAATCATGATATGGGCACAAGCATAGACAGGAAACCTCTTAATAAGTACAGTAGGGTAAAATTACAGGAAGAATCAGGGGTTACTCATGGAGAAACTTACACACATACAAATCGAAGGAACAAATCAGTAAAGAATATACTGTTAAAACGAAATATTTAACATAATAAATCATGATTAAAAGCGGTAATACGTTTAAGCACATGAGAAAAATCGCTTAAACTCGGAGTAATCAATTGAAGAGAAGTTTCTGAAACCCTAAGTGAAAAAACTTGTTTAAAATGAGAAAACTTTAAGAAACAATGTAATAATACTCGTAATAAACTTGGATCTAGTGTAGATCTAAGAAAATCGGAAGGTTCAAAAATTAGGGTTTCAGAGATATCGGAGAAAGTAAAAGAACCTACTTTGAAACCCAGGGATAGTGGTGGTTATGGCATAATCGCATCAAAACCCCACTTGAGAGAGTGGACAAACTAACCAAGCAGGAACTCCAGTAATCGTTTAGGCATGGTAAAGACCACTAAAGGTCTCATAGACGAAGTAAACCANGGATCTAGTGCAGATATAAGAAAATCGGAAGGTTCAAAAATTAGGGTTTCAGAGATATCGGAGAAAGTAGAAGAACCTACTGTGAAACTCAGGGATAGAGGTGGTTATGGCATAATCGCATCAAAACCCCACTGGAGAGAGTGGACAAACCAACCAAGCAGGAACCCCTGTAATCGTTTGGGCATGGTAAAGACCACTAAAGGTCTCAGAGACGAAGTAAACCGGAGAAGGAGGCGTCAAGGCGGCTGGTAGTCGAAAGGAGGGAGGTTGGAGGTGGCCGGAGATAGGTTGAGTATCGTCGGAGAAGGAGGTGAACCAGGGAAAGTTCTAGAGAGAAGGGAGAGGCAAAGAGACGAGAAGATAGAGAGTTGGTCCTGAGAGAATGAGAGGGGTCAGGGGGGGTCGTTTGGTTTAATCATGGTAAGTTGGATCTGGGTCGTTGATCTCATATGATCAACGACTCAGATCAAGCGTCGGGTTGGGCCGGGTATGATTAAAGACTGGGCTAGGTTGATGGGTTGGTTAAATGGGTTCGATATTGGGTTAAAGAGGATCAGATGGGTTGGGTTAAATGTGGCTAGGATTTAAATAGGAGTTGCTAATTGCTAAATACCTAATTAAAAATAGATAATTAATTACTTGAAATAGCCAATAATTATGTTAAGTTAGAAATATGTAAAATTACAGTAATTGGCTAATATTGAGTGTAAAAATGCATGAATTTCGAATTAAAATATTGTAAAATGTCCAATTGGGCTAGGACTGCAAAATTGTTGTAATTGAAATTAAACCCAATTGGCCATTTTGTAAAATAATTGAATTTTAATGGATAAAAAATGATTATAAATACTATACTGAGCTAGGAAATATTAAAAAAAAATTATTTCCAGCATACTTTATAAACTATTAAAAATATGAAATATTAAATACATAGGGAACTAATTTAATTAAATATATAGAAAAATAAGGAAAAATACTCACTATTACGAAGAGAAATTTTGAAAGATTATATGCAAGTTTAAAAATAATTTGAGGAAAAATTGGGTATCAACAGGTACGTGCACATCTCCATACACTTATTGAAATAATTATAGTCACACATGAGCAGGACTGTATCTATATTTGGTTCAATTCAAATTCTCATTACTTATCCTAAAATGAACCAGTTTCAAGGAGTTCCATCATATCTTATTTCGCCTAGATTTAGGGGTTTATAACCGTCTAAACAATGACACTCTACATCGATTAAACTCCCACTTGACTGATAATTCTGCCCGTTGTAAAATTAATAGCCACATCCGCATAAAGCCATCATTACCTCCCCTCTTCATAACATAACAGTCGAACCAAGTTCATCATTCCCTTCATATCTAAAACTGATCAATCTTCTTCTCTCCTTAAAACATTCATAGCAATGTCTTCATCACCCCCTGCCTCTTCTTCTTCTTCATCGTCCATACGTGATTACGATGGAGGACTTGAAGACTCTGGTTCTAATTCCCCATCAGTGTATAGTTCCCAATCTCCAGTTAGATCTTCAACTCCTGAAAACCCTCCAATTCTTGAACCTACTCCTGAACCTACACCTAACCAGCCCCTAGGGCACGTCGAGTGAAAGTTCTGTCCTGAAAATCACTTGTTCTGGTTCTCGTGCAAGATTCTTGGAAGAAATCCTTCAAGCTGATGAGGCCCAAGATTCTAAATCCTCCAGTGAATCCTTCAACTCCGCTAGTGAGGATGAAGCACCAGGTGCATCTTACAGTTAAAAGGGAGAACCTGAAGTTGAATCTGCAACTAATAGGGCTGACAACAGGTTTGTTTTTATTGGGTCTATTGTGGATGTAGAGGTACCAGATAGGCGGGGAACACTTGGCAAAAATAAAAATATTGAGAGAGAGGGAGAAGGGAGTCCATTAAGGGGATCTAGGAAGGACGGTGCCACTTTGGCTATTTGTTGTCCCGTTCCTGAGATTGTTGAAGAAGGAGTCAAAAATTTAGGGGGGAAGCTTTTCTAGGGAGGCGGCAGCAAGCCTGGAGAGCCTACGACAATCAGTAGATGAACCTGGTTCATCTATTGAGGAAACAGTGGTAGACATTGTGAAGAAGTTGGGAGAACCTTATAATCCCAAAAAGAGGAGAACTGCAAAGTCTAAAAAGGCAACTATCCCAGTTCCACCAAAGAAAAGAAAGACTCTAGTGTCTGCTGATGCTCCTGACCCAAAAGTTCGTGCTACAAGAAGTGTTGTTCGACACGGAGAAGAACAGTTGGAAAATGCTCTAAGAGAGAGCAAGAAGAAGAAGGCTGCCAATGGGAAGGCAAAGGTTGGAGAGCCTATTTAGGCTGTTACTGTTGATGATGAGCCGATGGACCTGGTCCATCATGAGGAGCATCCTGCTTCAGTTGTGGTAGAGACACCCAAACCAAGAAGGCTAAGGCTTCTTCCAAGAAGTCAGCTTCTATTTCTGCCACACCCTTAAACATTGCAAAAAGGACCAGGTCTGTGGCCAAGAAAGTGAATATTGTCGAAGAAGAAAAAGAATGGAGTGGAGGAGAAGAGGAAGAGTCTGGTGAGGAGACTGNATGTGTTCGAAGATCTGTGGCCAAGAAAGTGAAGATTGTTGAAGAAGAAGTGGAGTGGAGGAGAAGAGGAAGAGTTTGGTGAGGAGACTAACAGAATCACAATGTTTAGCAAGCGTACAATCTTGAAGGCAAAGCTCGTGAGAGACCTTGAGGAATCAGGGATGATTTTTTTGATGGATACCCTGGATGTGCAGGGGTGGAAGGACATGGTTCTTCACCTTGAAGGGCGGTTGACTAGAAACGAATTGGTTAAATTCATGGCAAACGCATACGTTAATGATGGCAGGGTAACTACCAAGGTTCAAGGGGTTGAGGTTTCTTTTGATGCGAAGGAGTTAGGGGAGATATTGCATATCCTCGCTTAGGGCTACGATTATTATACTAGGCAAAGATGGCCTAATCTTGACGGGATGGCATCTGCTCTCAACATCACAAGGTTGTTCTTCGAGTTTGGGATCAAGTTCCTGCTACCAAGACAAGAAAGAAGGCACATTTCCAACTACATGGACCTCACACATATGGAATGCTTGTACAGGAGTAAGCATATCAATTGGTCATCTTTCATCATCCAACTCTTGGACAGAGTTGTGAATGGGACCAAGGCACATGCCATACCATATGGATTCATTATGAGTGTTGTGCTTGCCAATTTCAAGGTTCCTATGAAGAAAGTTGAGATGGCAACTGCTAAGGACTTCGTTGGGAAGAATACTCTGCTGACCTGTGACTACAATGTAAATGTTCTGGAGGATGAACCTAGTTCATCTAGGAAGCAGCCTGTGAATAGCAAGGTCAAGTCATTGGTGCAGGAAGGTGAGATAAAAGATATGGAGATCCTTCATTTGAAATCTAGTCTTATTGAGGTTGAAGCTGAGCGGGATGCTCTCAGGGCTGAACTAGCTAAAGAAAAGGAGAAAAATGAGGGTGTTCTTACACAGATGCTCTCCCTTCTTCAAACCAAGACCACAACCTCCTCTGCACCTCCCCAGCCTTAGGAGTCCAGCTCGGGATTTGTTCTGTTTTTATTTTTTTGGTGTTATTTTGCTCATGGTAGTGACTGTTCATAGTTCTTTATGTGTATGGTGCTTGATTTCCTATCCAATCAATTAATTTTGCTATTTTGTTATTTACTTGTCTCAGTTTCTTACATAGCTTACATTTATTGGTTTCTTTTGATGATTAATCATGTTTTGCACCTGCAGTTGCCTAAATTAGCTATGAGTAAATTTAATAACTCTGGTAAATTTATCATTTTGCAACTTTTTGATGATGCCAAAAAGTGGACGATATGTGCTTCTTTTCAAAATTTTCAAAGAGTTGTGATATTTATAACCTAATGCACCTGGTCTCTCTATGAAAAATGTTTAAAACCATACAATGTGTTCGAAGATCGTACAGGGTTAAGCACATAGTTTGTCATCATAAAAAAGGGAGAATTTGTTGAACCTAGTCACTGCATGGTTTTGAAGATTGAAAAATGTCAACCCAGTTGAACCAGGTCCATCAGGGCAAACATACTCGAACAAACCCATTGGCACTAGAATCGTCTATGCACATGAGATAAACATAATTGTGAATTATCCATGAACTAAGAGGTTGTCTCCTAAAGCGAAAAGGTTGCAAATTGATAAGAGGTTAGAGTTCGATTTCAGCAAGGACAAAAACAAAGGGAGGAAGTTGAGATAAATAAAAACTCTTCCACGAAGGAAGAGTTGCATTAGAATTGAACAACATATCTAAATGACTGACTCTATAAAGTGTTGAAGCATTCCTTCTGAACACATTACGCACAATGACAAAAGTGAATCAAGAACTGAAAGCGAAATACTCAGAGTAATTTTGCAAGTAGAATCCTTGTGCGACACAAAGACTACTTGAACCAGCTAGAACAACCAGTTCCATCTGTTTGTCTTTTTATTCTAGTTGGTTGTAATAGTTGATTTAATATTGTATCTTTTAGCTTTATCTAGAACCAAATTGTAATAGGTACACACTGTTCAAGTTAGAGTTAAGTTGAAGTTGTCGCAATTAGCTAGAGGCTAGTTTGCTACAAAGTGATTAGAGTTAGTCCGTAGGTTTACAAAAGAGTTTATTTTGTAAAAGCTGTTTGGCTCATTGTCATAGTGAAGAGTTTGGGAAAATTCTACTGGGAAGTAGGTCGTGGTTTTTTCACCTTTTGAGCCAGGTGTTTTCCACGTCAAATTGATGTGTTCTTTAATTCTGCAATTACTTTTCCGCAAACACTAGAAGTTGGAACACCAAGAAGAACCAGGTTTTTCTATAAAGACAGCACTCGAAAAATTAGACACCACACAAATCACCCCCCCTCTTGTGTGGTATTGAAGTATAAAACATCAAGCATTACCCTTGTATTTATTCAAAAACTGTTGCAAAGGAGAACAATTTGGGTACAAATTTATACCCTCATATCTATACAAAATCTGTTGCAAGAAAAACAGTTGCAAAAGTCATATTGATTTTACTATTAATATATTACGGCAAAAAACTAAGTATTAACTTAGTCTAAGAGGATATGTTTATAGAAAAGTTACCCCTAAGTTGTCAGTTGGGGACTTACAAAGGATCAAACTTTACCTCCAATGGGACCGTGGGTAACCACCAATTAATGCAAATAAAAAAAAAACAAGTTCAATAATATCTTTCACAAGATGGGGGGATTGTCTTTGCTGGCAAAAGGAGAGGCTTGAGACGGCGAGAAACGAGCAGCATGGACCTCAGCTTCAGGTGAAGAGAAATTCTGACTTTGCTGAGACTTTTCTATTGTCTCTCTGGTTTTAGCAATTTCGGCTTCCAAGTCAAAATTCTCTTGGCCCATTTTCGTCAATGTGTCAAGACGGGCATTCACATAAGCCCAACTAACATCGACAACTGCTTTGTCCTCAAGATCCTCGTAGTCTTTCTCCCATTGTTCAGCTTCAACTCTTAATTCATCTCTTTCACTACGACAACTCATGAGAAGCCTGTAAAGGAGCAAGGGATCTTTCCAGAAACTTGACCTTCTCTGAAGAGTTATAGAGGTCTTCTTGTGTTCGGGTGAGCAGTTGAACAAGTTCACTAGAGTACGCCTCCTTCTGGTCCAACAAAGCCTTCAGGCTCCTAATCACTTGTGTGGCACGGGAAAGCTGCTCCACAAAGGAAGATTCCAAGACGCTTTTGTCCTTACCTTCCTGGTTTGAAGACGCCTTCTCTATGGCTAGTTCTGCTGCAATAACTCTAACATATTGCTCTACGATACACTTTTCCTCCTCTTTTGCCTCCATATGAAGTTGTAGACTCTCGTACTGCTCCTTCCAATTATCAGCCTCAGTATGGAGGTCATTTGCTGATTGCTCCATTTGAACGACTCTCTTCATTAACTCTGTGTCTATAAGGTTGATCTACATAAAAACATATATTTGATACGGTAAGAATATATATAAATACATATGAAGGAAGATCAAGTTTTACCTTTAAGGACGAGTGCAGAATCTCGTTCATCCAAGTCAAGAAGTTGTGGCTTTCCAACTTAGACTTCTTAGTCAGGCCTATCAATGGCTTTAACCATACATCAACCTAGCCCGACTTTTTGAAGACGCTGCCCGCCGCAGGAACCTCTATTGTAACCTACTTCATCACCCCCTGCTGGAAGACCCTACTTCAACAACGGAAGGCACGAAAGTGGGGGCGGATGAATGAGCTACGGGCAGAGTAGGCTGAGGAGAAGAAACACCAATGTGAGTAGAAACAGAAATGGGAGAAGAAACAACAAAGGATGCGATAAACGAAAGTTTCGCAGAAGTAGGAGGAGAGAAAACAACAAGAGGGGCTTCATCAGAAATGGTACCGAAACATTTTTTGAACAGGTGACCAATGGACTCACGAACAAGAGAGGGAGTTGCATCTTTGGGAGCGGAAAGTTTCGATTCAGGTACAGGAGGATCAACAATGGGCGCAGATTCATCGTCAGAGACGACCCTCCTCAAACGTGACCTATGAACCAGCGAACCTTTCTCATGTTCCTCTTCATCCTCCAAGGTCCTGGACCCAACTTCCTTCCTTTTCGACGAGAAGGAGCCAACAATGATCTCCTGAGCCTTAGCAAGGGACAACTTTGAAGCGGGCACCACCGCAGGAGAAATCCCACGAGCAGGAAACCCTACCAAATGAAAGGGATCCGATAAAGCTCAAAAAGGGAAGAAGTAAAAAAAACTTCACTTACCATGGGTTTTAACTTTCCAACCAAACCTCAAAGAGAGGTACTTCCAAGAACGTTCTTCTAAAGGAGCAATCAACATAAGTTTTTCTACCCAATAACGGAAAACGGAGACATTCTCAACGGTTCCTATGGTTGTTGCAAAACAAAAAGAAATAGTCACGGTACTGATAGTTTATCAAAAACAAAGTTCCACTTCTCAAGGAAGGGGAGATGTGCTTCACCTACTAAATATGTTGTAGGGACAGCAATCTACCGGAAGTACCCCCCTCTATCCTTGTCATCATCTGAAGTCACTAACACCCATTTACTCCTAGCCGCGAGAGTAAACACTCCTTGGCGGAACAACATCGGAGAATTGAGGTGAATAAGATGATGAAAAGTAAAGGGTACGGAAGCTAAATTGTCCAAATACCTAAGGCACACGACTACTCACCAAACAAGAGGACCGACTTGTCCCAATCAAACTTTGAAGAATCAACAAAACTCAATGATAACAGGGTCGATGGGAGGCTTGAATCCTAATGTAAAGGGATAAGTATAAATATAAGAATACCAGTCCTATAAGAGGTTATTCTTTGGTTATCGTTAGGAACTACAACAGGAAAATTATGCTTCAAACAACAATCCCTACGTACGAGAGATACTAAACCCTCTTTTATTTGGGTAGGATAAAGGTCAGCACTATCATGTGATGACATGGAAGAAAGCTGCTCACTCATGGCCTAACTATCCTTGGCAAAAGAAAAATCAACAGGAACGATCTCATCGACTCTCATCTCACGAAGTGGTTCATTATGTTCTCTACTCTGTGATGAAGATTTAGAAGCCCTGGCCCTTACCAACTAGGGCCTAGCTTCCCCTTCATTTGGGTTTCGAGTGTTGAGGGTTACTTTCCTTAGAACTAAGTCCCTGACTCCGAAGTAGCGAATGTTTGTTCATCTGTTGTAGTACCTTTCGATCCTTTGCTTTTGAGAAGCCATTCAGACTAGCACGACCTCACGCTTTTCATCTAGTAGGCCGACATCGGTATTCATGGCCTCGTTGTTCGATTCCCCTGTGGCATGCTGGAATCTAATGCTCGGTTCCCGGACTTCGGCTGGTATCAATGCCTCAGATCCATACACCAAAGAAAATGGGGTTTCCCCTGTACTTGACTTCGAAGTTGCTTGATACGGCCATAGTACTCGGGCAATGCTGCTATCCACTTCCCTTTCGTATTGTCTAACCTCTTCTTTAGGTTTTGAATGATAGTCTTATTTATGGACTCAGCTTGTCCGTTTGCACTCGGGTGGTAGGGTGTCGATAAAATTCTTTTGATTTTGTGTTCTTCGAGGAACATAGTTACCTTTCTGCCAATGAACTATTTCCCATTATCGCATGTTATCTCCGAGGGGATCCCGAACCGACATATAATATGGTCCCATATAAAGTTGCTAAATTCTTTTTCTCTCATCTTCTCTAAGGACTGCACTTCTACCCATTTTGAGAAGTAGTCAGTCATAAATAAGATAAATCTAGCTTAACCTGGCGTCGTTGGTAGGGGGCCAACGATGTCCATTCCCCACTTCAAGAATGACCATGGGGATAAGACCGAGTGTAGTTGTTCACCGGGTTGCTGAATCATTGGTGCAAATCTTTGGAATTTCTCACATTTTCAAACAAATTCCTTTGTGTCCTTTTCCATCTTATCCCAGTAGTAGCCTACTCTGATCACTTTTCGAACTAAGGAATCGGCACCAGAGTGGTTGCTACAAGAGCCCTCGTGGATTTCTCATAGCACATAATTGATGTTACCTAGTCCCAAGCATACTTCCAGTGGTCCGTTGAAGCTCCTTCTATACAATGTTCCATTCCCGTCAAGAGAAAATCGAGCTGCTTTGGCTCGAAGGGCCCTTGATTCTTTCGGGTCTGTGGGGATTTTCCCATGTTTCAAGTAGTCAATGTACTTATTCCTACAATCCCATGTTAGACTTGTTGAATTACTTTCTGCGTAGAATTTTTTGATCACCGACTTTGAAAGTTGTATGACAATCATCGGGACTATGTCATCTTCTTCAACAGTTGAGCCAAAATTTGTGAGCACATCAACCTCACTGTTCTGTTCTCGGGGTATGTGGACCAAGGTCCATTCTTTGAAGCAATGCAATGTCACTTGAAGTTTTTCTAAGTATCTTTGCATCCTGTCCTCTCGAACCTTGACGCTTTCGTTTACCTAGTTCACAACCAGAAGAGAGTCGCACTTCACCTCGACGACCTTCGATCCAAGGCCTTTGGCTAGTTCGAGACCTGCAATCATTGCCTTATATTCGGCCTCATTGTTAGTCAATTTGGATGTTTTATGGCTTGTCTAATTATATAGCCCGTAGGTGGTTTTAATACTATAAAGGGCCCTGAACCTTTCACATTCGAGGCACCATCAGTAAAAAGGGTCCATACCCCCGATGATGTACCCCTTTTTAGCCAGAGTTCCTTTTCTACTTCGGGTACGAGGGAAGGCGTAAAGTCGGCCACAAAGTCTGCCAAAATTTGAGACTTTAGCCATTCGAGGTTGATATTCGATATCATACACTCCAAGCTCGATGGCCCACTTAGCAAATCAGCCCAATAATTTGGGTTTATGCAATATTCTTCGAAGTGGTAATGTGGTTAATACACGTATAGGATGACACTGAAAGTATGGTTTCAATTTCCTAGATGCACTTATTAATTCAAGGGATAATTGTTCTAGATGCAGATGCCTGGTTTCTGCATCTTCTAGGGTCCAACTTACATAATAGAAAGGAAATTGCGTACATTGCTCTTCTCGAACCAACACACAACTTACCGCCACCTCGGACATGGACAAATACAAGTGTAGTGTTTCACCCTCTTCTAGAGTATGGAGAAAAGGTGGGCTTGAGAGATACCGTTTAAATTCTTCTAAGGCTTGTTGACATTCGGAGGCCCACACGAAGTTTTTCTTTTTCTTGAGTAGTTAGAAGAAATGATGACTCCAATCTGATTACCTCGAGATAAATCGGCCTAAGGCCGCTATCTTCCTGGTGAGCTGTTGCACGACTTTCACATTCTTCACCATGGTGATCTCCTCGATGGCTTTGATCTTGTCCGGGTTGATGTCGATCCCCCTATTCGACACCACGAAGCCCAAATGTTTTCCCGAGTCGATTCCGAAGGCGCATTTTCCGGGGTTGAGTTTCATGTTGTATTTTCGTGGGATGTCGAATGTTACCTGCAACCGGGTCAAAGGGTCCTCTTCGCGCAGGGACTTAACTAGCATGTCATCAATGTAAACCTTCATAGATTTGCCTATTTGATGTTCTAACATCTTATTAACTAGGCTTTGATAGCCTTCATTTTTTAGCCCGAAGGGAATTACATAATAGCAATATGTACCATACTTTGTGATGAACGAAGTCTTTTCCTGGTCCTCCGAGTTGATTTGAATTTGATTATACCCGGAGTAGGCGTCGAGAAAGGTAAGGATCTCGTGGCGGGCCGTAGCATTGATCAAACGATCGATGTTGGGCAATGTGAATGAATCTTTGGGGCATGCTTTATTCAAATCTTTGTAATCTACACACATTCTATGTTTATTCCCCTTTTTAGGGACTCCTATTACTTTATCTAGACATTCTAGGTATTTTACCTCCCTAATGGATTCTATTTTGAGAAGTGCTTCAACCTCTTCTTTGATGAATGCATGTTTTACCTCGCATTGAGGCCTCATTTATTTTTTGCTTCACCGGTTTGAACCTGGGGTTGACGCTTAGTCGATGGGTAGTTATCTCTGGTGAGATCCTTGTAATATATAAATGGGACCAAGCGAAGCAATCAATGTTATCAATAAGAAATTGAATGAGTTCTTTCCTGAGTCCGGGGGTTAATCTCGTTCCCAAGTATACCTTTTGTTCTAGAAGATGTTCGATAAATATGGCCTGCTCGAGCTCCTCGACAGTGGACTTTCTTGCATCTAACTCCTCGGGGACAACGAAGGTTCGAGGGGTGAGGAAATCTTGTTCGTCATCCTCGAACACCTGTTCATCGATAATCTGCCCTTGGGCTTGGCCGAGGGTCTGAGATGTGATTGCTATGTGGTTACTTGTTTGTCCTTCGGTTTCTCTGAGGTTGATGTTGTCGATGCTGGGGCTAGGTCGTGTTTTGCGAACATTTCCTTAGCTGCATGTTTCTATCCATATATTGTTTTCACGCCATCATTTTTTGGGCGTTTCGTCATTTGATGAAGAGTTGATAGCACTGCTCTCATGCTATGTATCCATGGTCTTCTAAGTAAGGCATTGTACCCCATGTCACCTTCGATGACGTGAAACTTGGTATATTTAATTGTACTGACAACATTGAGTCCCAGGTATGATTCGCGCGTGTGGAGCTTTATGACCGAGTCAGTCCTTATGACCCACCCTTATGACTTCGACCGATAGTCTTGTCCGTGTCGGTTATATATAGATATACACATTTCCATTCATCAGCATTTGCATTGAGTTGGGATCGTATGAGGGTGATTTGAGAAAGAATACTGAGTACTGGAAAATGAACAATTGAGAATAAAGATAAAACATTTCAGTTAGTGAAAGAAAACAAGGGATACATATGATCAGTTTACAAGGAAAGGTTATGTTTAAGATCAGTTACATGTTTGTTGATTACATGTCCTTACTTGATGTATTTTCTCGCATGAACTATTGCTCATCATGTACCTTATTTATTTATTTATGTACTGGACCTTAATGAGTATGTATTCTACCTCTCATCACTACTCTTTACGAGTTTAGACGGGATACTCACTAGGTATATATTTGATTATATGTACTCATACGGCACTTTCTTTCTTTTTCTGCACTGGATTGTGCAGGTCATGAGGCTGGTCCGTCTGGTCGTCCGCCTGCTGATAGATATTGATCGCGGTGTCACTCCATACGGTGAGTTGTCTTCTTGGCATCATCCTGAAAGCACCTCTGGAGCCTTCTAGTTTCATTTTGCTCAGTCTTTTGTTCCAGACTGCGGCTTGTATATTTTGTATATGTATTTCTACTGTTGTATCTATGTAGCCGCCCGTTGACACTGTGATACTAGTCCTGGAACACACTTGTTGTAGTTATTGGGATTGTATATATATTGGGCCTAGCTGTGGTTCAGCTTGTTTCTACGGCCTTACCCCCATATTGTTATTGTATTCCGCATTTTTATTGTTATAGTTGTTCGTTGGCTTGCCTAACCTCGCTGTTAAGCGCCATCACGACCTGGACTGGTTTTGGGTCGTGACATCTGGTGGGATACCAGTCATATCTGAATGGGACAACGCAAAGCAATCTGCATTAGCCTTTAAATAATTTATCAACTTGGCTCAGCCTCGTGCCTATATACATTTTCTGTTCAGGTTTTTGTTCAAATAGTAGAACAACTTTGAGTTCTTCTGTGGTAGTTGTGATGTGTTCGTCTTCCTCCGGTTCTTGAATGACGTCCGGTCTGGAATCTATGTTTGTATGGTTCGATGCGTCTTCCGTGGTGACTTGGTTCACCTTCTCGTGAATATCATCTTCCGTATCTGTTTGAGTAATAACTTCTCCCGTACCTTCTTGGTTAGTAACGTTTTCCGTACATGTTTGGTTAGTAACTTATTCCGTACCTTCTTGGTCGGCAGCTTCTGTCCGGGAGATTTCTCTATCCTTTGGTTCATCCGTTTCTAGTTTTTTGTTATAGTGTACCACATAATTTATGTTTCTACAGATTTGTTGATCTCCCCTAATCTGTTGAATCCCTCATTCAGAAAGGAATTTAATTACCTGATGCAAATTAGATGGTACTGCTTTCTGTCAGGGATCCATGTCTTTCCCATGATTACGTTATAAGCCATGTCAGTATCGATGACTTGGAATCTGGTACTTTTGATTACTCCCTTGGCATAAGTGCTAAGTTCAATCTCTCCTTTGGTTATAACTGTAGAGTTATCAAATCCTGATGAGGCTCGTGCCATTGGGATCACCTGCTTTCCCAAGAGCATTTCTTCCACCACGCTTAGCAAGATGATATTGACCGAACTTCCTGGATCAATCAACACTCTTTTAATGTTAGTTTCATGAATGAGTAAGGATATTACCAGAGCATCGTTGTGTGGGAGCATTAGTCCGCCGAAATCTGCATCATCAAAGGTTATATCGTATACGTCCGGATTTTCTCGAACCCGCTTTCAGTGTGTAATTGTGAACTTCGTGGTTATTTTGTGAACCACTCCGTGTACTTCTTCACCTCTGTGTATCACGTTGATAGTTCTTTTTCGAAATGGAGGTTTCGGGGGCTCTTGC
The DNA here is from genome assembly GCA_005239495.1 of Nicotiana undulata. NCBI lineage: Eukaryota > Viridiplantae > Streptophyta > Magnoliopsida > Solanales > Solanaceae > Nicotiana > Nicotiana undulata. The sequence continues at coordinate 19,238 of ML295677.1, read as the reverse complement.
TTGTTCTTCATGTATGCATGCTTACCTTTATTACTAAACAGTTCTGTTAAATAGCCCTGTTTCAATAATTGTTCTATTTCACCTTGTAAAAATCTGCAATCTGCAATCTGCAGTCCTGTGTCCATGATCATTATGGAATTCACACCAGAAATCTGGGTTCCTTTTATTTGGGTTTGACCGCATTTCTTTGGGTGACCGAACCTTATCTCCCATAATTCTTAATATTGAAAGTAGTTCAGGGGTATTTACATTAAAGGTGTGTTCCCCAATTCGTGCATTACCTCTAGGTCGTTCATCTCGATCCTTTCTGGATCTAGATGGGGATGAGCCCGCATCTTTGCTTGGTGTTCTATATTCTGACCTAGTGTTTTTCGAACCTGGGACGAGTTTCACGTCCCGATGGTCCCATGTAAGGGTTGTATCTGTTTTTACTTGATCTCATGTCTGATTCAAAACATCTAGATCTGGTATGATCTTCATCCTTTGAAAGAGCAATGGTATCTTCTTCTATCCGAAGATTAGTATTGTACCTGTTATAAACATCATTCCATGTTGTAGCTGGGAATCCTCTCAGGCTTTCCTTGAGTCTTATCGTGGCTTCTGAGCTTTTGTCATTTAAATTGCTAGCAATTGCCATGGCTGCCCAATTATCAGGCACACTTGGTAGTTGCATTCTATCTCGCTAGAATCTGTCTACAAATTCACGGAGTAGTTCCGTGTCTCATTGATTTATTTTAAATATGTCCTATTCTTTTCTCTACTCTTTGCGCACCCGAGTGTGCTTTTATGAAAGAATATGCAAGCTCAGCAAAAGAATCAATAGAATATTCAGGGAGAATAGAATACTAGGTTAGTGCTCCTTTGGTATGTGTTTCTCCAAATTTCTTGACCAGGACCGACTCTATTTCTTGTTTTGTTTAGTCGTTTCCTTTCACTCCGTTGGTAAAAGTAGTCATGTGGTCACGTGGGTCCCTTGTTCCATCATACTTAGGAACATCAGGCATTTAGAATTTCTTGGGTATGGGCAAGGGTGCTGCACTTGGTTTCGAAGGTTGTTGAGAATATCTATCAACATCAATGCCTTTGATAACAGGTGGGACTCAAGGAATTTGCTCGATTTGGTCGTTCTGTTCCTTCACCTGTTTCTGCAATGTTAGTAATAAATTTTGTAGTTCAGAATTATTATCCATACCTGGTCTTGCTTCGAGAGAATCATTAAGAGTGTCTCCTCTTGCTGAGTTTACTAACCCAGATTGAGGATTTTCCACGGTGATGGTATTATTAGGAGGTGGTGTCAATGGTGTAGGTGAAGCTGCAGGTAATCCCCTTGCAAATTCTTGCATAGCCTAACTCACATATTCGGCAATCATTTGCTTCACCTGATTTTGTTCTATCGTCTGATTATTATCATTGTTGTTCTTGTTATTGTTGTTGGATCTTTCTTGGGATTGTTCCCTTGAACCTCTTGGGGATGGAGGAGGTGATGGATTCCCATTTCTTTGATGGTTGTTGTCGTTTGAGTTCGACATATTTCAGAGGATATCATGTGAAAAATAAACAAATATTATCAGATTCCCGATAACATAACCAATTTGTTTAACCAAGGAGTTACATCCTTTGACTAAAGCTATATTTAGGATGAACACGGGTTTCTGATAATCAAGGAAATAATGATAAGTAAGAACAAGTAAATAAATAGACAAAAGTATGATGCACAGAAAAGTAAAGTTTATTGTATTCGTAGTTCTCCTCTCCCTTACAAGTTATATTTTATTCCCTTATATGGGGAATTCCTTTTTATGACTCCTACCCCTTGAAATGATAGCATATTAATGACTAACTATTACATTAATGAAACGTTACAAAGGATAACCATAACTGTTGCGTGAAGGTTGCATAACGTGTGGGTCATTAATTAAAGATCTCTGAATCTGCCGGTAGCTCTGTTCGGATTCGTTATGGCCGTGTCTTTTCCTTGTCTCAATCAGGTTGAGTTTCTCGTGGCTGATTACCACGTAGGTATATTGTGCCGGGCCTCTTTACCCCGCACCTCTTTATAGAATCACGTCCAACTGTCATGTTTTCCTTGAACCACGTAACTGGCTGAGTCGTCAAGAATTATCATACACTTGAAGCTATTTTTTACCAATATACTCCCTATAGTATAACTTCTTATTTTCTTATTTCAATTATGTAATTTGTGCCCAATGGTCTGTAATAATATTTGTAAACAACTCTGGGGTTGGATAGTGAAAAGGGAAGGGTAATATGCATGCTATAGTTTGTTAAAGGGTAGATACCATGCTTCTAGGCTTACATTTCCTACATGTGCAATAGAATTCATGTTTAGGATTAATCATGCATTAGATATCCTTCTCCTTAGGTCCCATGTTTATTGTTTAAGCATCGCATTATGGTACTATCGTTTGTCACTTAGAAAATCATGCTCTAGGATTAAACGTTGATATAAACCTGATATTCATGTAAACTAGGTTTAATATTGCTTTAATATTGTGGTACACTTAGAAATCCCGCCTAGGATAACAATTCGCGAATAAACAGGTCATTCTCATACTTGCTGCATATTCTGAAAGCATGTTCAAACACTGTAACTTTATACATTTAGAAAATCCTGCCTAGTAATTCTGCACACAACCCATTCTGCATCCCTATATGTGCATATCAGATATCATGTTTATGACTCATTCCCCGCCTAATTACTAATGCATGAGAAAAGGACTAAAAACTATTTTACCATAAACAACTGGTAGTAATTCTGCATTTTGTGCACACCTAGGTACAACATGTTTAGGCAAACAAGTCAAGCAGTTTCTTTAATAATCTGGGTAATTATTGAGCATTATTCCTACGTCTAGGCAAGCCTTAGGTGGTTATAATTATTAATCTGGAAATATGCCTTTTCCATGTATACTGCCTAACTGTCAACAAGTTTAAAAATCAGTATGCAAAACTGATTAAGACTTCCTCTTTGAGTTATGAAATGAATCTGCCTTTTTGTTATTATCACTTAGATACCATGCTTTAGGATCTGAATTAAGACCTTAACTGTGTTTGAGTCATGTTGTTTATGTGCTTTATCTGTGGAGGTACTTGAGCCTTTTTCTGTTTATATGGTTATCCCCTTAATTGCATTCCTATATGCTCTTGTTTGTCGCTTAGTATTTTGCCTTTAAACCTGAGGGTCTTCCTAGAATCCTCCTTATAGGACAGAAGTCCTACAATCCTCCAGGGCTAATAGGAAGGGACGGGTAACAGCATGCAATAGGGGTCGTTGACCAACACTCGCTCTAATTACCTTTACTGGGTGGGAAAGGGTAGACATGGATATGATGACCAGTGCGCTAATACCACGTGTAGCCCCTCTTTGAAGAGTGACATACTGGGTATTGCATTGATGTGATCCATATAACAATCAAACCTAGGATCCCCCCTATTCCATATTCACGTTTAGACTATAATCTTTTTAACATCTACTTACCTTTGAACCATTTTCAAACTTAGTAAAACATGTGTGCTTAGACTGCGAATACTTCAAAACCATCTACTATTTTAAACATTAATTGCTACTTTTACAAATTCACAAAGTTGTTGGGTCGGCAACCACAGTTGTGGATTCTGAGGGATGCCTAACACCTTCCCCTTATGATAATTTCAATCCCTTATCCTATCTTTGGTTATCAAACTTGTTTGTAAATGAACCCTGCCAATAGGTGCCCTAACGCACCTTAACTTGTTAGGTGGCGACTCTTCAAAACTTGCAAACCCCTTTCCCAAAAGGAACGAGTTGTCCCAACCAATGTCAGAAACCCTTGACCGACCCCGAAAGGAGTTTGGAAAAAGGGGGCGCGATAACATGCCGACTCTGATGGGGATATACTTAGGCTTTTACCATTTTCAAATTACTTTGTGAATTTTTACCTATTCCCATTCCCCTTATGTGCAATTACTTGTCTATTTCTTTAAGCATTTAATTTTCTTCAAAAGCATATTGCCATGTTTTTCTTGTTTCCTTCCTTTGTAACTGCCTTTTTATTATAAACTACTGTATTTATTGCTTTCATAATGTGCAAATACATGACTACATGTTTACTGTTTATTGCATATTCATGATTCAACATTCATACTCCACACGTGCCAAAACGCTTATTGAGTGGTTGCACCCTTCCTACATTATCACCCCCTAAATTTGAAAAGGCCATTTTCCGGTTGTAAAGACCCATAAAATTTCCTGTTTAAAATAATGCCCGAATAAGTCCCCGAGATGTTTTTACTGTAGAAATTCTTAAAACGGACCTACTTTGAGTAAAAAGTACCCCGGAACTTAAAGAATAAAATTGTCCAGAAAGTGGGCGTTATGCGACACACTATGCTATCGCATAACGTGTGTGCGAACCGCATAATGGTCGCATACACGGGCAGACCACTGCCCAATTTGAGGACAACTATGTGGTCCAATATGCAATCACATTTCGGTTTTGCGGACCGCATAGTTGTCACATTCTTGCCCTTTGATTTTGGTAAGGGAGATTATGCGACGTACTATTCGATCTCATAACGTGTATGCGGACCGCATAGTGGTCGCATACCTTGGCAGATTATTTTCAATTTTGGCCCACCTAGAGGGCCATTATGTGGTCGATTCTGCGGATCGCATGTCAGGAATGCGATCGCATTCCTGATGGCATTCAGGTGTCGGGCTCCTATTTTTCTAATTTTTAAACCCGACCCCCAATTCATTTAAACACCCCTTACCTTCATTTTAACCCATTTTTACCGAATTTGTGGACAAAATAGAGAGAAGGAAGAGAAGGTTATTGAGAGAAAGTTGTCTCCTTCAACAAATTTGGTCCATCATCTTTGATCAGGCCTGGAATTCTCGGATTTTGGTTAACAATAGAACTCACCTAAATTAATTCCTGAAGACAAAAGTGGATACCTTGCATGCATGTAAGTTAATTACCTAAATCTAGTAAAGGGAAGGCAGTTAGAGTAATAATTCATAAGAAAAGGGGGTTAGTAACATAAGGGGTCACTTAGCTTTCGATAAAATGCCTAAGCGAGTTCGAGTTATCTTAACGATGCCTAAATTCTAAGATAAATGTGTTGCCTTGTGAATTAGATTTTAGTTTCTTGACGGGTCGGTGATTTGTGAGTAGAAATTCAAGGGAATTCCAACTCGAGGTATGTATGGCTAAATTTAACCCTTGTAGAATCCCCCCTTGTTGTGGCGAGCCTACGGTATGTGTACTTGTATGAATATATGTGAATTGACTATATTAGTTGATTGCCACCCCACTGTGTTATATGAGATTGAGAACAGTGATTTGGCATGCCTACCTTATTGTGTGCAAATCTTGTAATTGTCTGAGGTTATTGATATGAAATGATATAAATGAGTTGAATGATTATGGCAATACCTTGTACATGAATTACTGCTTGGAGAGAATTATTGTGCCTTGGGCCCAAATAAACGAATTGTTGATGTGAACTTGTGTTACTTGAAAGGAAGATTCTTATGATGTAATTGTTTGGGGCTGTTGTTATGAAATATGATTGTTAGGTGGGATCGGGTTGCGCGCCACAACACGAAGTAATAAGGTGTGGGTTGTGGTGATATGTGTGGCCGAGGTATTAATGGTGGCCAAGGTAATAAGGATGGAATGTGATCACTATTGAAATGAAAATCTATGAAACTTTTGAATACAACGTTGTTTGAAAGAATGAAGGGGAATTCTGTGAAACTTTAATTTGGTTGTTTCTTTCTACGTGCAATGCTTGCTTGTTCTATTACTGTCTCTTATCTGTGTATTGTTTGATTGTACTTGGGATAAAGTTTGTTCATACATACTAGTACTATTCAACAGTTCTAATGTCCATTTTGCCGGGGGCGCTACATTTGCTTATATGAATGTAGGTGGTTCTTCAATAGGTAATTCAGCCCACCGCCAGTAGTGCCACCTCTCTTGTCCGATAGCTGTTCTGGTGAGCCTCACTCCCTCTCGGGGCCACGTGTGGCTCGTGCCACCTTATTTTTAGTTTATTGTGTAGTGTAAGGTATAGTCGAGGCCTTGTCGCCGTCAAGTATTGTATAAATCTTTTGTACTTGTAGAGGCTCCGTAGATAAAAATGTGGGTAATGTACATATGTTTTTTGGGTAGAAATGGTACGGTTCGGAATCCGGTTCCACGTTAGTTTATTTTGTATGTATTTTGTAAGCACTTGGCATTAAAGGGTGGATATGATAAAATGTGGAATTTAAATCAATTATAAGTTTGTGCTTAAGTTTTAATTTGCTAATTCTCATGTATAATGAACATTGTTATCACGAGGCGTTGTGTGGGGTAGGAAAGGCAATTCCAGGTCCGCTCGATTGGGGTCCACTCGGATGAGCGCCAGTTTTGACCCTCGACTTTGGGGCGTGACAAACTTGGTATCAAAGCCTAAGGTTTTTAAAGAGTCCTGGGATGACTCGGAGCCGTGACAAGTAGAGCCATTTTTATCGGTGTGTTGTCGAGCACATCTATAATTAGGGGGCTACATGGAAATTTAGGAAAATACCCTTTCATTGTTATTCGATATCGTGCGGTGAAGTGGAAAGTGAAATTATCCTTGTCTGACTCGTGCATTGTTCTGAAATTTTCAAAAATGGCACAAAAGAACAGAGCCCGATTCGGCCTTGAGGCCGATGCCACCCGAAGTGTGGCCGTGAATTCTTTACCAGATAGTGACGGTGAGAGTGACTCTCCGACCCTAAATATACCTGGCCCTTCTATTCCGGATCAAAGTGTTCATATTCCCGCTGCGCCGAAGGGTGCTGCAATCCCTCCCGCTGATGTTCCTGATCCTTTTACAGTTCCATTTTCCGGTCCCGGTACTTTCGATGGGGACCTCAGGGGAGCTTTACATGTTGACTCAGTTGGTGGCCGCTCAGGCCCAAAGATCTCATGCTACCCCTGCGTCCTCCAGCGGACAGGGAGATTCCGCCGGCTCTAGAGTCAACCAGTTTCTGGGGTTGGCCCCTCCAGAGTTCTTCGATACTGATCCAGAGGCCGATCCACAAGAGTTTCTTGATGAGATGTACAAGACTCTTCGGGTGATGAAGGCTACAGAGACGGAGGGGGTTGAGTTAGCTTCGTACAGGCTAAGGGGAGCGGCATATTCCTGGTTCGAGATGTGGGAGGATTCCCGGGGGGAGGGAAGTCCTCCGGCGAGATGGGATGAGTTCGTTGACGCTTTTATGGATCATTTCTTGCCTGCCGAGACTATGGCAGCCCGTGCTACGGAGATTGAGGTCCTCAAGAAAGGAAATATAAGTCTGTGGGAGTACCACATGGAGTTCGTGAGGTTGTCCAAGTATGCTCCTCAGTTGGTGTCGACTATGGATGCCAGGGTTTAGCGATTTGTTCAGGGCCTTAGTCCCTTGGTTGTGAATGAAGATGCTACAACTGCCTTGTACTCGGACATCAACTATGGTAAGATAGTGAGATTCGCCCAGACCACAGAGGCTAGAAAATTAAAGATAAGGGCAGAGAGAGAGAGAGAGTAGCGGCAGGGCCCGGTCAACGGGCCACTCTGGGAGCTCAGTTGCAGGATGGAGACCAGTCCAGGGGAGAGGGCCATCAGGGCCATCCCAGTCTTAGGCACAGTCCTCATCCAGTGCACCGCCATCAGTGTACCGTTATCATCAGAGCAGTCGTTGAGGACCAGGGTCAGACAGTAGGAGACCCCATTAGTCAGGTCATCTAGGAGGAAGGTTCCAGCAGCAGAGGAGGGCTCCGTGCCCTAAGTGTGGGCGGTTCCATACCGAGTCTTGTTACCTGGATATCCCGGTATGCTATGGGTGTGGAGTGACAGGTCATATTCAGCAGGATTGACGTGCGCCCAGTCAGGGATGGGTAAGGGATTTACTCAGCCATCCGGTTTTTCAGCCGCCACATCCTCAGTGCGTCCTCCAGCTCCAGAAGGGCTTGGTGCAGTTAGGGGTGGAGTTCGAGGTAGAGGTAGACCCAGCCGATTCTATTCTTTGAGTGGTCTCCAGAGTGCGGAGGCTTCTCCAGATGTTGTTACAGGTATTCTGACTGTTCAAGCACTTGATGTTTATGCTTTTATAGATCCGGGCTCCTCTTTGTCTTATGTTATCCCATTTATTGCTTCAAGTTTTGGGATAGTACCCGAATAGCTTTATGAGTCGTTCTCTGTATCGACTATGGTTGGTGATTCTATTACTGTCATGCGAGTCAATAGGAATTGAGTTGTCATGGTATGTGGTCGAGTTACCACAACCGATCTTATCGAGCTTGGGATGACATATTTTGATGTTATTATGGGAATGGACTGGCTTTATTCGTGCTTTGCTAAACTCGACTGCCGAATCAAAGTCATGAGGCTCGAGTTTCTTAATGAGCCGGTTATTGAGTGGAAGGGAAATGGTGTGGTGCCAAAGGGTAGGTTTATTTCATACTTTAAGGCCTCGAAGATGGTTAAAAAGGGGTGTGTCTATCATTTGGTCCGGGTTGCGGACACCACTTCAGAAGTGTCTGCCCCCGAGTCCGTGCCAGTTGTGAATGAGTTTCTTGAGGTATTTTCGGATGAGCTTCCAAGGATTCAGCCGGATAGGGTGAATGATTTGAGGATTGAGGTATTGCCGGATACGCAGCCAATATCTATTCCACCGTACAGAGTGGCGCCAGCAGATTTTAGGGAGTTAAAGGAGCAGTTGAAGGATTAATTAGAAAAGGGGTTCATTCGGCTGAGTGTGCCATCGTGGGGCGCTTCGGTTCTTTTTGTCAGAAAGAAGGATGGGTCGCTTCGCATGTGCATTGATTATCGGCAGCTCAACAAAGTCACCATCAAGAATAAATACCTATTGCCTCGGATAGATGATTTGTTCGACCAATTACAAGGTGCGAGGTTTTCTCCAAAATTGATCTCTGGTCCGGATATCACCAGTTGAACATCATAGAGCAGGATATTCCTAAGACCACCTTCAGGACTCGTTATGGTCATTTTGAATTCTTGGTAATGCCTTTTGGGCTAACCAACGCCCCAGCAGCTTTCATGGATCTTATGAATCGGGTTTTCAAGCCATTTCTAGACTCCTTCATGATTGTTTTTATTGATGAAATCTTTGTCTACTCGCGGAGTCAGGAGGATCATGCTAATCACCTCAGGGTAGTTCTACAGACTCTTCAGTAGCACCAGTTATATGCTAAATTTTCGAAATATGAATTTTTGTTGGAGTCAGTCACCTTTTTGGGTGATGTTGTTTCCAGAGAGGGGATTCAGGTGGATCCCCAGAAGATTGTGGCGGTGCAAGATTGGTCTAGACCAACGACCCCGACAAATATTTGCAGTTTCTTGGGTCTAGCCGGGTATTATCGGAGGTTCGTGGAGGGGTTCTCTACCCTCGCCTCCCCATGACTAAGTTGACGCAGAAAGCAGCTAAGTTCCAATGGTCCGACGCTTGTGAGAAGTGTGTTCAGGAGTTGAAATCAAGATTAACTTCGGAATCGGTGTTGACTTTGCCAGAGGGTACAGAGGGATTTGTTGAGTATTGTGATGCTTCAAGGGTCTGCTTGGGGTGTGTGTTGATGCAGCATGGGAAAGTTATAGTGTATGCTTCAAGGAAACTCAAAAATCACAAGAAGAATTGTCCGACGCATGATTTGGAGCTCGCTACAGTTGTGTTTGCATTAAAAATCTGGCGACATTATTTGTATGGGGTCCATGTGGATGTGTTCTCAAACCACAAGAGTCTCCAATATTTGTTCAAGTAGAAGGAGTTAAATTTAAGGTAGCGACGGTGGTTAGAATTACTTAAAGATTATGATATGAATATTTTGTACCATCCGGGGAAAGCAAATGTAGTGGCCGACGCTCTCAGTCGAAAGTCTATGGGTAGTCTGGCTCATTTGGAGGTACGTCGGAGGCCCTTGGCTTGGGAAGTTTATCAATTGGCCAGTTTGGGGGTCTGTCTCTCGACTTTTGACGAGGGAAATGTCATAGTACATAATGGGGCAGAATCTTCACTTGTAGCGGAAGTCAAGGAAATGCAGTTTATTGATCCAGCATTGGCGCAGTTGAAGGAGGTAGTTCTTAATGAAAAGATTTCGGCATTTTCACTCGGTAGCGATGATGGTGTATTGCGATGTCAGGGTAGGCTATGCATTCCGGATGTGGATGGTCTTAGGGAGAGGGTAATGGCGGTGGCTCATAATTCCAGGTATTCCGTGCATCCAGGTTCTACGAAAATGTATCATGATCTCCGGGAGATTTATTAGTGGAGCGGTATGAAGAGGGACATGGCGGACTTTGTATCTAAATGTCCGAATTGTCAACAGGTGAAGGCCAAGCATCAGAGGCCCGGTGGGTTAACTCAGCTTATGGAAATACCAACGTGGAAATGGGAAATTATCAACATGGATTTCGTGGTAGGGTTACCTTGCACTCAGCGCAAGTTCGACTCAATTTGGGTGATAGTGGATTGATTCACGAAATCATCTCACTTTTTGCCAGTCAAGTCCACCGATACTGCGGAACAATATGCTCAATTGTACCTCAAGGAAATAGTCAGACTTCATGGCACTCCAGTTTCTATTATCTCGGATTGAGGGGACAAGTTCACATCCAACTTTTGGAGGAAATTTCTGCAAGGTTTGGGTACTCAAGTAAACCTCAGCACGGCTTTCCATCCGCATACTGATGGTCAGGAAGAGCGGGCTATTCAGACGCTTGAAGACATGTTACGAGCTTGTGTGTTGGACTTCAAGGGTAGTTGGGATGATTATTTGTCGTTTATCGAGTTTGCTTACAATAACAGCTTCAATGTTAGTATCCAAATGGCCCCATTTGAGGCATTGTGCGGAAGAAGGTGTAGATCTTCGATTGGATGGTTCGAGGTTGGTGAAGCGGAATTGTTAGGACCAGATCTTGTGCACCAAGCTATGGAAAAAGTTAGAATCATTCAAGAGAGGATGAAAACTGCTCAGAGTCATCAAAAATCCTACGCTGACGTTCGCCGAAGTGAATTGGAATTCCAAGTAGATGATTGGGTGTTCTTGAAGGTGTCTCAAACGAAGGGAGTGATGCGGTTTGGGAAGAAAGGGAAGTTGAGCCCTAGGTATGTTGGGCCATACCGGATTGCTCAGAGGATAGGTATAGGGGCTTATAAGTTGGAATTTCCCCTAAATTGTCATTAGTGCACCCGGCGTTCCATGTGTCTATGTTGAATAAAGTGGTTGGAGATCCATCCGCCATCGTGCCAGTGGAAACCGTTGAGGTGAATGAAGAACTATCGTACGAGGAGGTCCTGATTGCGATTCTTGATAGGCAAGTCCGTAAGTTGAGGAACAAGGAAATTGCTTCAGTTAAAGTGTTGTGGCGAAGTCAACGAGTCGAAGAAGCCACATGGGAAGTGGAAAAGGAAATGAAAGAAAAGTACCCTCACTTGTTTGAATAAGTCTAGTAGGGAATCATGCGAATTGTCCTTTCTGAGCAATTGCAAGATATGTTCAATGTTGTGTAAAAAGAACTCTATTTTGTTTCTCTAATCGCCTTAGCATTGTAACTTCCTAATGTGTGCCAAAATGTTTCATGTTGTCACTATTTGGGTAATATGCAACCCTTTTGAAGTAAATGAAAATTTTGTGCAACTTATGTGATAGACAAGCAACTAATAGTAGTGTAGATTGGTAATTATTAATTGGAAAGTATATGGTGTATTGGGACGATTGAATTGTATGGGGCTCACTTAAATGACCCAATTTATATGCAAGTATGTGACACTACTTGAATCATATGCAAGTTTGGGAGGTAAAGAGAATGAACTATGTGTAGTTGTTAGAATGATTAGATATGTAAAGTTTATTGAAGTAACAACGTTGTGTGCAAGTTATTGAATGACTAAAACCGTGTATTTGTGCTTGAAAATATGTTTCGGGGGCTCCCTGACAGGTAGATAGGTCTAATTATAAAGGAAACTCTAGAAAAAATTTCAGAAAATATTAGTGTTAGTAAAATTAGGAGTTTGCATGACATGCTTTCAAGACCAAATGATTTCCAAAGAATCCACATTCGAGGACGAATGATTTTAAGGGGGGGGGGGGAGATGTAAAGACCCGTAAAATTTCTTGTTTAAAATAATGCCCGGATAAGTCCCCGAGATATTTTTACTGTAGAAATTCATAAAACAGACCTAATTTGAGTAAAACGTACCCTGGAACTTAAAGAATAAAATTTTCCAGAAAGTGGGCGTTATGCGACGCACTATGCGATTGCATAACGTGTATGCGGACCGCATAATGGTCGCATACACGGGCATATCACTGCCCAATTTGAGGACAACTATGTGGTCCAATAGGCGTTCGTATTTCGGTTCTGCAGACAGCATAGTTGTCGCATTCTTGCCTTTTGATTTTGGTGAGGGAGGTTATGCGACGCACTATGCGATCGCATAACGTGTATGCGGACCGCATAATGGTCGCATACACGGGCATATCACTGCCCAATTTGAGGACAACTATGTGGTCCAATAGGCGTTCGTATTTCGGTTCTGCAGACAGCATATTTGTCTCATTCTTGCCTTTTGATTTTGGTGAGGGAGGTTATGCGACGCACTATGCGATCGCATAACGTGTATGCGGACCGCATAGTAGTTGCATACCTTGGCAGATTGTTTTCAATTTTGACCCACCTGGGGGGCCATTCTACGGTCGATTATGCGGACCGCATGTCAGGAATGCGATCGCATTCCTGACCGCATTGCGGTGTGGGTCTCCTTTTTTTCTAATTTTTAAACCCGACCCCCAATTCATTAAAACACCCATCCCCTGCATTTTAACATGTTTTTAACGAATGGAGTTAGAGTAATAATTCCAAATAAAATGGGGTTAGTAACCTAAGGGGTCACATAGCATTCGATAAAATGCCTAAGCGAGTTCGGGTTATGTTAACGATGCCTAAATTCTAATATAAATGTGTCGCCTTGTGAATTAGATTGAAGTTGCTTGACGGGTCGGTGATTTGAGAGTAGAAATTATAGGGAATTCCATCTCGAGGTATGTATGGGTAACTTTAACCCTTGTAGAATCCCCCCTTGTTGTGGTGAGAATACAGTATGTGTACTAGTATGAAAATATGTGAATTGACTATCTTAGTTGATTTCCACCCCACAATGTTATATGAGATTGTAAACAGTGATTTGGCGTGCCTACCTTATTATGTGCAAAGCTTGTAATTGTCTGAGGTTATTGATATGAAATGATATAAATGAGTTGAACGATTATGGAAATACCATGTACATGAATTACTGCTTGAAGAGAATTATTGCGCCTTGGGCCTAAATAAACGAATTGTTGATATGAACTTGTGTTCCATGAAAGGAATATTCTTGTGATGTAATTTTTTGGGGTTGTTGTTATGAAATATGATTGTTAGGTGGGCCCGAGTTGCGCGCCGCAACACGAAGTAATAAGGTGTGGGTTGTGGTGATAAGGGTGGCCAAGGTAATAAGGGTGGTCGAGGTAATAAGGGTGGAATGTGATCACTATTGAAATGAAAATCTATGAAATTTTTGAATACGGTGTTGTTGGAAAGAAAGAAGGGGAATTCTGTGAAACTTTGATTTGGTTGTTTCTTTCTACGTGCAATGCTTGCTGGTTCTATTACTGTCTCTTATCTGTGTATTATTTGATTGTACTTGGGATAAAGTTTGTTCATACATACTAGTACTATTCCACAGTACTAACGTCCCTTTTGAAGGGGGGCGCTAAATTTTCTTATATGAATGTAGGTGGTTCTTCAATAGGTAATTCAGCCCACCGCCAGTAGTGCCACCTCTCATGTCCGACAGCTGTTCTGGTGAGCCCCACTCCCTCTGGGTGCCACGTGTGGCTCGTGCCACCGTATTTTGAGTTTATTGTATAGTGTAAGGTATAGTCGGGGCCTTGTCGTCGGCAGGTATTGAAAAACTATTTTGCACTCGTAGAGTCTCTGTAGTCAAAAATGTGTGTAATGTACATATGTATTTTGGGTAGAAATAGTACGGTTCGGAATCGGGTTCCACGTTAGTATATTTTGTATGTATTTTGTAATCACTTGGCATTAAAGGGTGGAAATGATAAATGGTGGAAATGAAACCAATTATAAGTTTGTGCTTAATTTTTAATTTGTAATTCTCATGTATAATGAACATTGTTATCATGGGGCATTGCGTGGGGTAGGAAAGGCAATTCCAGGTCTGCTCGACTGGGGTCCACCCGGGTGAGCGCCGGCCGTGTCCTTCGACTTTGGGGCGTGACAGCAGTAAAACTAGTCGATCTGCGGTGCAGTCAACGGTTCCATGCCTTTCCCCCTTGAGTTGTCTGCTCAATGGTACCAGTCTAAAGCCCCATAGAAACCTTACTCCGTTATACTGCTGCATGCATCATGGTCAAACCTATCCAGGCTAACGTGTTGTCCACACAACAACTTTTAATATAGCCTTGTCCAAAGTCAACCATGTTTCCACAAATCCCAATGGACATCATCACGTTCTGTGCATTTATTTGGAGAACTAAATGCTTACGTGCTAATCATTGATGTTAAATAGTCGAGTCTGGTGGGGATCAGGATCTAATACTATTCTCCTTGCAAAAATGTGAGGCACGAAGTCCCCAGATTCGGCATGGTAACCAACATCCACCCAAAACTGCTGAATTGGTAGGAGGACCTGCATTCTAGTGACAAAGCACTTGTCAAGAACTATCTGGGTAATCTTCCATCCCTCATGGATATCCAGCCTAACGACATGATGATAGAGGCTGCCACCCTATTCTGGGATTGTGAAAGGGCTGTCTTTCATTTTGGGGACATCGAAATAACGCCGTTGTTAGAAGAAATAAGAGGACTGTACGGTCTAGTTTGGGAAACTCCAGGTTTGCTAATGTTTGAAAACCGCACAGGCAAGGGTTTCTCAAAAATGATGGGTTTGAAGAAGAACGCAGAGTTAGGGTGTCTGTAGGAATCATACATCCCCTTCGATTACTTGTATGAACGGTACGGCCACAGCAAGTCATACCGTACCTTCCATGATGAATTCACCATGTCATCTTTGGGACACATTCATAGTAGGGTGTTAGTCTTTGTTGTCTGCTTCCTGAGGTTGATAGTATTCCCGACAAAGAAAGAAAGAATCCACACTAGGTTGGCTATGGTATCTAAGACATTAATTGAGGGAATTGGTGGGCAGACTTTCAGCATCGTTCCTATGATCATTTCAGATATATATCGACCCTTAGAACAATGCCAAAGAGGAGCAAAGCACTTCGAGGGCTGAAACTTAATACTACAACTCTGGCTGTTGGAACATCTCCAAAAGGGCTAGTACCGACAACAGTTTCAGCGAAGGGCGTGGGATGACCACATTGCTTTCCACCATCCAAAGCGAATGACTTACATCCCTGATATGTTTGCTCAGCCTGAGAATGCCAAGGAGTGGGTTGAGTTCTTCGATAATCTAACTGAAGAGCAAGTCCAATAGATGTTCGAGTGGTTTCCAACATAAGAGTTCATCGTCCGGTCCAGAGATGCACCATTCTTGATACTGATTGGTCTGAGAGGAACATATCCTTACATCCTTCTTCGGGTTATGAGACAAGCGGGTAGGAAGCAAGTTATACAATGGGTTGACAAGATGAGTCACTTCCAGGCCGACTTCCAGAATGATGATAGTCCTCACAAGTCCCACGCTCAACACATGTGGCACTGTAAGATCATAATGGAGAAAGACACAATTGAGCCAGACAGATATCACACAGGTTATACGCCTTTCTATTCGGGTTGGTTAGAAGACAATTGGGATGGTCTAGGCAGGCTAGAGTTCATCCGAGGCCACAAAATCATAGATTAAAAGGCCGAGGCACAGGTCAAGTATAATCATCTACACAAGAGGATCCGCGAGTGTGAGGATGAGCACCACGAGATACACGAGTCCAACAAGAAGTTGATTGAAGAGTGGAAAGACATGGCTATCAGTGCCAATTGAAAGTTGGGATACATAGAATGAGGTATAGTCGAGCTAGAGAGTAAATTCATCAAGAGGGTTGAAGACTGTCAAAAGGCTGAAAGGAACGAAGGTGGACATCTAGCCAGAGCATACCTACTGCTAGGACTTCGCGAGCTGGGGAATATGTTGGAGGGAATCAAGGATGCCCAGTTTGGGGAAGGTCCTTCTGGGACCAAGTAGATAGGAATTTCCTTTTTCGCTTTATCGATGTAATAAGGCCAATGACAATTAGTGATTTTACTTCATGCTTATTAAGTGTCGTTTTGGATTCGTCTATTTTTACATTAATGAAATGAGGTATTTTAGAATTTTAAGTTCTCCAAATTAATTTGTCGCTAGGCCTACCTCTGTCACAAAGAGGTTCCAAAATTAGGACACAATTTCTATTCCCACACTATATGTTTAAATACTGCAATACTTTTTCATAATCCTCACTGACTTGGCTACTTTTCTTTTTCGTTTTGTTTTCTTTCCTTTTATTATCGCCCTCCCCAAAGGTTGGTTCGTGCACTCTCGCATCATCATCCTTTATCACAAGATCCAGGGGACCTCCACCCTCTCCTCCTCCTAGTCCTCCCAAAGGCAAGAACAAAGGCAAGAAGAAAATGGAAGATTCAGGCAAAACCAGGAAGGAAAACACAGTTGAATAGGTAGAGGCCACTGATGGCTAGGGAATTCGGTTCCAAACGCGATTATGCCACAACTCAAACAGAAGTTGTTGAAATTCTAAGAAAAACTTGATCAAGTTCAAAATTTGGCAAATCTATCATTCACCCTCAGCGTCCAGACGTCAACCTCCCTAACATCAAGAATCCTACACCTCCACAAAACATCCCAATGTAGCAAAATCATCCCGCAGCTAATCATCACACCACTCCCCCAAATAACCAAACCCTTCCAACACAATGTAACACCTGCCATACTTCAAAGAACACTCCACTACTTGTCCCAGAACCTCAGAAATCCATAAACGACCATTTCTACACCCATTCACTAGGACATCACAATTACCATATCTACGTGGAGACTATGCGACGCTGCAACCAACATATATCATACACACCAGAGTCGAGAGAAAAGGATCTTCTTATCAGGAACTTGGCAGAGAAATTTAAGAAATTGACCAGTCGGTTCAGGGCGTTGAGGGAAGCAAAGGATTCGAGGCGCTGAACTATGAGGAGCTCTGCATACAACCCGATGTCGAATTGCCCGAGGGGTAAAAATCTCCTAAGTCTGAAATGTTTGATTGTACAGGTGATCCAAGGGTCCATTTGAGGACCTATTGTGACAAGCTGGTTGGAGCGGGGAAAGATGAGAGGATCCGCATGAAACTGTCCATGAGGAGCTTTAAAGGAGACACACTGTCTTGGTACATCAGTCAAGATCCCAGGAAGTGGTCGAATTGGGTGAGCATGGCGTCTGACTTCATGGATAGGTTTAGGCTTAGTACAGAGAACGCGCCAGATGTGTTCTACATACAGAATCTGAAGAAGAATCCCACAGAAATGTTTCGCGAGTATGCTACTCGCTGGAGATCCGAAGCTGCTAAGGTCACGCCCGCCTTATATGAGGATCAAATGAATAAGTTCTTCGTTCGAGCTCGAGATCCACAATACTATGAGCGGTTGATGGTGATTGAGAACCACAAGTTCTCCGACATTATCAAATTGGGTGAAAGGATCAAGAAAGGAACCAAAAGTGGTACGGTTACCATCTTTGAGGCCTTTCAAGCTACAAACAAGGCCCTACATTCCGGTGGTTTGTCCAAGAAAAGGGATGTGGGAGCCGTGATGGTGTCACAAAGAACCAAATCTCCACTTAAATATCAAACCTACTCAACACCTCCACTTACATATCAACCGACCCAAAATTACCAAGCACACTCACCCTCATACCAAGCACCACCACCAACCTATCAATCATCTCCGCTACCTATATATCAACATACTTCACCCAGATATTCCCAGCCCACTCCTGTTTACCGCAGTTATAATTCTCAACCATCCCACTATCAATCACCCCATGTACCAAAACTTCCCTAGACCTCGGCCTAATTTTGATCGAAGACCTCTAAAATAATACACTTCCATCGCCGAACAGATCGACCAGCTGCATGAGAAATTTAAGGTTGCTGGTTATGTCACCCACATCCCTAGTGTAACCCCTAAGAATCCTTCCCTGTGGGTTAACCAAAAGAGGTCCTATGCATACCACTCTGTCATGAAAGTACACACCATCGATGATTGACGCTCATTGAAGGATAATAAATGGTCCTTGATTGACAACAAGATCATTGTGGCAAAAAATTCTGCTCCAAATGTCCGCAACAATCCTCTCCCAGATCATAAGGGTGGAGGCATCCACATGATTGAAATAGAAGAAGATTGGGACTCCGAGGGGTCGATCAGGTTGATCGTAGAAGGCGATGACCCAAAGAAACCAGCCATTACTATCAACCCAATCATCGTCCAGATTCAGCCATCTAAGGATGCTGAGGTATATGATGTGCCGGAGAATTTCGGCACATTTAATACCATAGTGCTTAAATTATGGCTCGTTTCAAGAGCATTTACTCTTATTAATTATAGAATTTTGGTATTTTGAAGTACACAAGGTGTAAACACTCAAGACCATGCAAAAGAGAGCTAAAGAAGAGAAAAGAGGAGGAAAATGGCCGAATGCGATCGCATATGCAACATGCGAATCGCATTTCGAGCCTAGTGATCGCATACCGCAACAGAAAGTTGAGTCAAATTTAAGGAGTGAAATGCGGTCAAATATGCGACCGCATATCTCAAATGCGAACCGCATTTCAATCGCATCTCCATCTGATGCCTGAAGCCACACAGCAAATGCGATGCATGAATGCGATCGCATATCACCAATGCGGACCGCATCTCTCAAAGGCGATGAATCTCTGGGACCTAGGGTTTTGATATGCGATGAAGAAAGTGAAGATGCAAATCGCATCCCTGTTATGCGACAGGAATGCGATCGCAGATCAGCCCGATAGGGGTGTTTTTGTCTGTTTTTCACCTGAATTTCCTGCCTACTATAAAAGGATTTATCTTGGCATCTCTTGAAGGAGGAGAGATAGATAGAAAAAAATAATATCTTGGGACATATCTTGAGCTTTGTAAATATAATTTAGAGAGAGAAGAACAAGTTTTGAAGC
>MDKH01043271.1:0-63897 GCA_005239495.1 Nicotiana undulata | reverse complement strand
TTTAGAATGCTGAAATCAGTAGGAACCTCCTCTTCAGTGAATTGTTCTTGGTAATACCTCACAACTTCTTCTGTAATCTCTTCATCCTCCTCTAACCATTTATCTTCTTTGTCTTTAATTCCTGCCAGTTTCAATCTTTTCCTTATTCCATTTACCTGGGCATGAAAGAACTTTGTGTTTCTATCCCCATCCTTAAACCACATCATTCCTGATTTTTGCCTCCAGAATTGCTCTTCTATTGCCAGATATTTAATCATTTCTGCCTGCACTTGTTGTAATCTGGCTCTATTCATTTGAGTAGGTCTAGCTTCAAACTGCTTTTCATGCACCAGGACCACCTCCTCCAAGCTGGCTATTTTTTGAAATATGTCTCCATAGGTTTCTCTACTCCAATTGGACAGTGCCCTCTTAACCTTTTTCAATTTATGATTAAACAATGTAAAAGGGTTGGCCATAAAGTCAGCCTCCCAGTTCTGTCTAACCACAGCTTTAAAAGTGTCATGCTTGGTCCAAAAGTTGAGAAATTTAAAAGGCTTAATGATAGGAGTAGCTTCAATATCATACTTCAGCTGCATAGGACAATGATCTGACCCAATTTTTGAGAGATGAGTCACTTCAAGTCCTGGAAAAGTCTGCTGAAATTCAGCATTTCCAAAACATCTATCAAGCCTTTTAAAAATACAATCTTCTTCTGAGCGACCATTCCACCATGTATAGATACTTCCTTTGAACCCTAGATCTGATAGGTTACTTGTGTTCATACAATGCCTAAAGTCATCCACTTCATTAATGTGTACAGGTAATCCCCCAAACTTCTCCTCTTCATCCCAAATAACATTGAAATCCCCACCCACTAGCCATGGTGTATTCATGTCTCTGGCCTAAAGTCATCCACTTCATTAATGTGTACAGGTAATCCCCCAAACTTCTCCTCGCATAGATATCCTGCCTATAGGACTTTAAGATTAATAAAGCATGTCAATTAATTGCGTGCATTTGCTGTTTTATGTGTGGAGGTCAACATGAGCCCATATCTGCCTTTATCTGAAAGTCCTAATTATTTTGTTTGTCGCTTAGTCTTTACAATTTGGAGCAACTGAGGTTTAGTCTAGAACCACCCCAAATAGAGGTCCTAATGTCTCCAGGGCCATAAGTAAGGGACAGGTAGTGCACGCGTAGGAAACAAATTAGAATCAACTAGAGCTCTTAGGTAATAACTTAAAGATAGTAATCAGGTAGTAGGAGATGATAGTCTGTGCGCTAAATACTATGAGTAACACCCCGACTTGAGGGAGTTACAAAGTATTGCACGGGGTGATCCGATAGGCTAAAAAACTTAGGACCCCTCATCCTTATTAATTAGTTTTCTTTACTTTTCCTTAGACTAATTCACTTAATTTAAGTTCGGTCGGGACCCACCGTTATGGACCTCGAGGGGTGCCTAACACCTTCCCTTCAAGGTAATTTGATCCCTTACCCGATCTCTGATAATGTAAACTGGTATAATATGAGTTATCTGCTCTAGGTGCCCTAACGCACCTTAATCCGTTAGGTGGCGACTCTCTCAACTCCAATTCCTTACCCTCTCAAAAAGAGTTGTCCCAAAAATGTCGAAACCCAATTTTGCGAGAAAAAGGGGGCGCGACACATTCCCTCCATCCAGTCACAGTCCGAGTCGGGATCAACTCATTCTTTTCATTTTTCTCCACAGTCATACCCCCTTATTTCGGCACACACTTCACCAGTGAAGTCCATGCATTGTATGAGATTGGATAGATAACCCCTGCATCAAGCCATTTGGTAACCTCCTTTTTGACCACCTCCTGCATAGCCCCGTTCAACCTCCGTTGATGTTCCACGGACGGTTTTGCATCATCCTCAAGTATAATTTTATGCATGCAAAAGGCGGGGCTTATGCCCCGAATATCAGCTAAGGTCCATCCAATTTCCTTCTTTCTTCTTTGGAGCACTTCAAAAGTGAAATTTACCTGCACTTTGGTTAAGAAAGCATAAAGAATAACAGGTAATGTAGAAGAAGGGCCCAAGAATTCATACCTGAGGTGTGATGGGAGAGGATTCAACTCCAAAGTTGGTGGCTTCTCGATCGAGGGCTTTGTCGGTGGAGTCTTCCGATTTTCCAAGTCCAAGGATAGCTTACATGGACTATAAGAATAGGAACCCATTCCTTGAAATGCATTACCACATTCAACCAAGACATCCCTTACATCTTCCTCATGGTTCAACAAGACATCTTCCATGGTATCTTCCACATTCATCATTGAACTTGTATCATCAATTATCACTTCCGTCACTAGATCCACAAAAAGCACACCTCAGTACTATTTGGTTGCCTCATTGACTTGCACACGTGGAAGACAACCTTTTCATCGCCCACCCGGAGGTGAGCTCACCAGCTTCAACATCCACCAAGGCCTTCCCTATTGCTAGGAACGACCTTTCCAAGATTATAGGCACCTTGTAGTCCACCTCGCAGTCGAGGATCACAAAATCAGCAGGCAAGATAAACTTGTCGACCCGTACAAGAACATCATCAATAATACCAAGGGGCCGCTTCATTGTTCTATCTGCCATTTGTAGTCTCATTGAAGTTGCTCTCAGTTGACCAATATCCAAAGTTTTGAATACGGAGTACGGCATCAAATTGATACTTTCACCTAAATCACACAATGCCTTTGCAAAATCCGCACTTCCAATGGTACAAGGGATTGTAAATGCGTCGGGATATTCAAGATTGGGAGCCATCGACTGCACAATGGCACTAACTTGATGAGTCATTTTGATGGTCTCACATTCCATAGATCTCTTTTTATTCACCAAGTCTTTCATGAACTTGGCGTATCCCGGCATTTGCTCAAGAGCTTCCACCAATGGCACATTGACTGACAAGCTTTTCATCATCTCTATGAACTTCTTGAATTGATTTTCACTCTTTTGCTTAACAAGTATTTGAGGATAAGCTGGAGGAGGCCTTGGCAAAGGAGCCTTGGCTTTTGGCACTACCGGCTCCGGTATGTCTATTACGTGTTCCCTAGACGAGTTTGTTGATACCCAATTTTTCTGTATAATATTTTTTAAAATGTATATATACCTTCAAAACTATGCATTAGCATCAATTGATATTTTTCATAACTTCTACATTTTTAAATTAATTTATCCCAGTATTTTATTTATATAAATAATTACAAAATTGCATCACAAATGACTCTATAATATTTCATGATTTAATTTTGATATCTGTAGCCATATTATGCTCAAACTATTTTCACAAATAGCCACATTTACATTTTATTTTCACAAATCGCCACATTTACATCTTTGGGTTACAATTGCAATAACTTTGCAATCATAGCCCATGCGTACATTATTGCATTATTTTACCAGAAAATGGCTCATTGTATTCTTAAAATATTGAGTAATTATTTTAAAATATTTCTATGCATGAAAATTATTTTTTATAATTTGTTAATTATTTATAAATTATTTTTTATCAATTATTTGGGTATTTAACAAATAACCCCTTTTATTTTCAGACCTAACCTCTTCAAAACCAGCCCAAACCCCTTTATATTAACCCAAAAGCCAACCCAAACCCCCTTAGGCCCAAATCTGCCTACCCCGACCCAATAAGCCTCGTTCAATCGTGGCCGTTGATCATTTTGATCAACGGTCCACGATAACCCTTACCATAATTAATCCTAAAACACACTAAACCCCTCTCATTCCCTCCAACCCCGCTGTCATCGTATCCCCTTCCTCTCTCAATTCTCTCTCAACCTAACCCTAACTCTAATCGTCGTCACCGGTGTAAACCCCTTCCTATGGTGCTTCCATGTCTTCTCCGACCAGCCCTGATCTTCTATACGCCATGGCTCTTCGATTTCTTGGATCCTTGAGAAGATCTCAAGAAAACCATACAGTCTCTGGTCGAAACTTGCCTGTCTCAGGCCATTTGTTGTTTGTAAGTAAGGATCTATCCTTGTTTTGTTACGAATCTATGGGTTCTCGACTTATTCTCTCATCTCTACTATTTTTCTGAATAACCCTAGTTCGATATTGTCGATTCTTCTCAAATCTTTATAGATCTGAGATGATTCGAATGTTATTAAGTGTTTTCCTTCAAAAAAACCCCTTGTTTTAATTGGTTATTTCGATTTTAGTTGTTCTTTCTAAAACTAGGGTTCATTCCAGATTTTTCTTCAACGATTTTTATAAGTTCTCAATGTTTAGTTAGTTGTTTCTTCATCATCTTGACTGATTTTCGCATGAGTGTTCAAAACCTAGTCGATTTTGTGATATACTTGTTTCTTCAACTTTTTTTACTTTCTTTGATACCAGTCGTATTGGTTTACCCCATTTTTTTTGACTTAAATGTTTTTCCCTGTTAAAACCCAGCATAATTTTTGGGGAATTTTTCCCTAATTGAATTTTTAGGGTTCGAACCCGCTTTTCCTGCTAAGTTCTATATTTACGTGAGGTCTTACTTAGTTTAATTTCTATTTATGGAATTTGAGTAATTCTTTCCCAGAAATCAGTATTCTTTTGAAGTCTTTACTGATTACTTCCTATTACTTTACTCTGTTAAATTTCGTGTGCATAGATTTTATTTGTTTCCTTATTTGTGACTTTAATTGATCACACCTGCCTTAATTAGTTGTCCGTATGATTCTGGGATTTTTACTGATCCCTTATTTGGTACAATTTTCATTATTTGCCTTAATTAAACCCCTTGTTGTTACCGTTAATCAATTACCCCTAATTAAGGGGTCTATTTAAAACCCCCTTTTATGTGATTTGATTCTGTAATTCTGTGATTGTCCCTAATTGACTGACTTCTGATCCCTTTACCTTATTCGTCCTACTCCCTAAGTGCTATATATACACTATTATTTTACCTCTCAAAGACACGGACATTAGTTCAAGAACACACGCACACAAAAACTTTCTCTCCTCTTTCTGCTACTTGTGCTAATTGCTTGTCTAGCCGGCTGAAAGCCAAGGCTAGACTGTGGAACTCTACTTGCTTTACTCTCTGCACTTTGCTTCCTTAACTGGTATGTTCTTGTTTCAATTCTGAAATTCAACTCTATGTGCTCCATAGTTGTTAAATCCATGCCTATTTCCGCACTAGTTCAATTGATTATGCATTTAATTGTTCTACCTGTTTATTGCTTTGATCAGTATGCCTAAGTTTTACCCTTTTCTTTTGTTCAGTATTAATCAGCATATCTAGGTCTCAGTCTTTTGTCTGTTACTTCAGCCAATGTGTGAACTTGAACTCTTTTTTATTTCCCGCAACTAGTATGTTCATGTTAGACTCCCGGTGTATTGTATTGGTATGACTGACTCTATAGAATAGACCATTGTCCTTAACATGACTATACCCATATTCTGTCTCTCTACTTTTCTGTCTATTACCACCTTAGTTTCAAATATGATTTCCTGTTAAGGTTTTGAATCAAAAGTTTTTGCTGTAATGCTATGCACTTGGCTACTGGTTGTCAATCAATCCTTGTTTGTTTTGTGTACTTGTTGATTAATATGCTCTCCCCTTTATCCATGTTTATGTGTTTCTGATTTAAATTCTCTATGTTCCTAACTCCCCTGATCCCTGTTTGTAAACTTATGTGTCTTCACTTAGAATTAAGTAACACATGGTTTTGAATCTGGGCACTCTAAGTTTTGTGATTGTGGGGTTGCTTGTTGAATCGTTGTTCTCCTCAGAATTGTTTCCAAAATGTTTTCACTCTTAGCATTTTCTTAAAACTATTTCATTCCTGAAATACTTTTTCTCTCCCAAAATTTTACCTCTATATTGTTTTTACTAAGTTCTTCCAACTATGCCAAGCACTCTCACCTCTGCTCTTAGATTATTTAAGTTCTGCCCCTCCAGTGTATGTATTGCCTAGGAATCCCTAAGATTCCTATGAACTTTGGCACACTGGGGCTAGCCCTTCCACACTACACATAACCAGTTCTCTATTTAAGAAAGGGTCTTGGTGCGAGCATTGCCAGGGGTCTCTGAGGCCCTTGGGAACTTTGACGCACCAGAATACCTCATTGGATACTATGGACTATGGCATCTTGGACTATTTTGAAGGCCTGGTATTCCCAGGTTCACTTTGGGCCTATGTAAGGCTCCCTATAATGCAGCTTTCATTTGTTATGTAATTCATTTATTCATGGTCTGTAATAATAATTTTGTAAACAGATTTTGGGGAAATTAGTAAAAGGGGAGGGATTCTTATTTGATTTTTGTGGGGAAACCGGGTAGAAATCATGCCTTTAGGTTTATATTATGTTTACTTGCAATAGCAATCATGCTTTAGGTTTATATTGTGTTTACTTGCAATAACAATCATACTTTAGGCTTATGTTATGTTTATTCGCATTAGAAATCATGCTTTAGGCTTATATTATGTTTATTCGCATTAGAAATCATGCTTTAGGTTTATATCATGTCTACTTGCATTAAAAACCATGCTTTTAGATCACTTGTCATACTAGACAACATGTTATAGGCTTGCTATCTCATTTGTTATGAAAATTCTACTTCCGCATAATCATGACCATCTAGAAACCTTGTTATTAAGTTACTGCTATAATTATGCCTAATAAAAACACCCATTCTTTCTGTGCATTAGAGATCCTGCCTTAGGACTATATTTGTATTCGCTTTAAAGCATGTCCACGTCGCCTGATTCAATAACTATCTCGTCTATAAAAATGTTTAAAAAAACAAACCCAACACCTAGATGTTATAAAAACAAGTGGGTATAAACCAGTTCTGTAATGTAATATGCAGCACCTAGACCAACATGCCTATAGGACTTAATAAATTTGAACTGTTAGACAACATGTTTATAGGATATCTCTGAACCACGCCTAGGCGCCTTAGGTAATTCAAACCTTATAAAAAAATTGTAAAACTATGCTTTGCTTATTTGTGAACTGCCCAGATTCGACAGGTTATAAAAATCAGTAGGCAAACTGATCAGGTCTTTATCGCTTCGTCTTAACACAATGCTGCATCTTCTATGCTTGTCATGCTCACCTAGATATCCTTCCCTAGGGTCTTTCTTAAACATCTGAAATCCTTTTGTTTGAGATGTGCTAATTATCTGCTTATTTGAGGAGGTAAATGTGAGACCCCTTAACTGTTCCCTTGTTTGACAGTCCTATGTGTTCTTTATTGTCGCCTAGATTTTCATCCTTTTAAACACCTGAGGGGAGTCTATAACTTCCTAAAATTAGAGGTCCTAAACACCTCCGGGACCACAAGGAAGGGACGGGTAATGCACGCTTAGATTTTGTTTAATTAAAATCGCTTATATAACCGCTAAGGGGAGGGTAATTGGGTAGTAAAAGGATATGATGACTTGTGCGCTAATGCCACGTGTAACCCCTCTAGTTGAGGAAGGATTACCAGGTATTGTACATATGTGATCCTATAGGCTAATAAACTTAGGATTTCCCTTTTTTTATATATACATATGTATGCTTAGACTGCTTATCTGTTAAACGACTAATTCACAAAATGAGTTTGACCGGGACCCACTGTTGTGGACCTCGAGGGGTGCCTAACACCTTCCCCTCAAGGTAATTTCAAGCCCTTGCCCAATCTCTGGTAACACAAACCGGTTTTATGAGTTACTTGCAATAGGTGCCCTAACACACCTTAATCTGTTAGATGGCGACTCTTCAACTTCCGTACCCCTTTCCCAAAAGGAAACGAGTTGTCCCAATGAATGTCGAAACCCTGACTTCCGCTCCGAAGATAGAAAGAGGGGGGCGCGACAGCATGGCGACTTTGCTGGGGATTTAAGATTTTTACCACAACAAACTTCTTTGTGAATTAGTCTGAACATGCCTTACTTTGTTAATACCTGCGCACCTTTTCTCTTTCCCTCTCTGTGAACTTAACTGTTTATTTTCAAGTATTTATTTCCTCAATACGAAACTGACTTGTTTCTTTGTTTTCCTTCTTAAACATTTTTCAATTATAAATACTGTCTTTATTGCTTTCCTAACGTGCAAATACGTGACCACAAGCTATTTATTGTTGCATAAATCATGCTCAACATCATACTTCACTCGTGTGTAAACAATACTATTGCAACGCTTGATAAGTGGTTGAGCTCTTTCAACTTGTTACCCTTAAATTCATAAAGGCTTATTTGCGGTAAAACTAGTCGATCATCGGTGCAGTCGACGGTTCCGTGCCTTTCCCCCTCAAGTTGTCTGCTTGAGGGTACCAGTCTAGACCCCTATAGTAACCTTACTCTTACTATAACTTTGCATGCATCGTGGTCAAACCTAGTCGGGTTTATATGTTGTCCACATAATAACCTTTTAAGACAAGCCTTGTCCAAAGTCCACAGTGGTTTTCACAATCCCAACGGACACAACCACGTTCTGTTCATTAATTTGGAGAACTAAATACCAATATGCTGATCATGAATGTATAAATAGTCGAGTCAGGCGGGGGAAAAGGGCCTAATCTTTTGTTTTGCAGAAAATGAGGCACGAGGTCCCCGTATTCGGTATGGTCAGCAACATACCACCATTGCTACTAGACTAGTGGGAGGATATTTCCTCGAGTGACAAGAAACATGTGAGAGAATACTTGGGCAATTTACCTTCCCTGCTAGACATTCAGCCAAACAACATGATGATCGAAGCGGTAACTCTATTCTGGGATAGTGAGAGAGCCATGTTTCGTTTTGGGGATATAGAAATGACACCACTCCTGGAAGAAATTGGGGGATTTGCTGGACTACCTTGGGACAGCCCTGGGTTATTAGTACCGGAGAACCGCACTGGTAAAGGGTTCCTAAAAATGATGGGATTAAAGAAAAATGCTGACTTGGAGTGCTTGAAGAAGTCCTACATACCCTTTGATTACCTGTATGAAAGATATGATCATAGAAAGTCTTACCGTACATTCCATGATGAATTTTCTATCACTTCTCTGGGTCACATCCACCGCAGAGTGTTTGTATTCATTGTATGCTTCTTGGGTCTGATAGTGTTCCCAATGAAAAGGGAAAGAATTCACACTAGACTGGCCATGGTCGCCAAGACCTTAGTGGAGGGAATTGAGGGACATACATACACAATAGTCCCTATGATCATAACAGACATCTACTGGGCTCTGGATGACTGTCAGAAAGGGTCCAAGCATTTCGAGGGTTGCAATTTACTACTACAGCTGTGGTTATTGGAGCATCTTCAAATGGGTCAGTACCATCAAGAATTTCCGCGAAGAGATTGGAACGATCATATTGTCTTCCATCACCCTAAGCGGATGACTTACATTTCGGACAGGTTTTCCCAACCGGAAAGTGCCAAAGAATGGGTAGAGTTCTTCGACAATCTGACCGAGGAGTAAGTACAGTGGATGTTTGAATGGTTCCCAACTGACGAGTTCATCATCAGGTCCAGGGACGTTCCTCACTTAGTTTTGATTGGGTTGCGGGGAATACACCCCATGTTCCCATCAGGTTTATGAGGAAAACAGAAAGGAAGCATGTCATACCAAGGGTTGCAAATAGGAGCCACTTCAGAGTAGACTTTCAAGACGACGGCATCCCTTACCGGTGCCAAGCTCAGCATATGTGGCACTGCAAGATACTTGTGGAGAAAAACACCATTGAGACAGATAGGTATCACGCTGTGTGTGCACCCTTTTACCCGGCGTGGTTAGAAGACAATCTAGATGGGATAGTGAATCCAGGAACCGGCCGAGGAAATAGGATCATAGACGAAGATGTCGAGGCCCAAGTTAAATACAACAAACTACGCAAGAGGGTTCATGATTTCGAGACTGAACATTAGGAGATTCACGAGACAAATATGAGGTTGATCAAGGAATGGAAGGAAATGGCTATCACATCTAATAGGAGGTTAGAATATCTGGAGCGAGGTTTGGTGGAGCTGGAAGGTAAAATGATAAAGAGGATCGACAACTGCTAGAATGCTGAAGGGAGCGAGGGAGGGCATCTGGCTAGAGCCTACCTGCTGCTGGGTCTGCGCGAGCTGGGGAACCTGGTTGATGGGGTTAGAAAGATCGAGTCTGGGGAAGGTCTTTCTGGGACCAAGTAGGCTAGATTTATCTGCTTTCTTAAATGTAATAAGGACAAGTGCCAATAGTGATTTATCTTTACTATCTTAGTGTCATTTTGGGATTCGTCTATTTTTTATATTAATGAAATGAGGCATTTATTGGCATATAAGTTCTCCAAATCAACTTGTCGCTAAGCCTACCTGGGGCACAGAGAGGCTCCCAAATTAGGACGCGAATTTACCTTTCTGCAATATGTGTTTAAATACCGCAAATACTCTTTTCAGAATCCTTACTGACTTGGCTACCTTTTTGTTTTTATTTCTTTCTTTTGATTGTTCCCATTCCCCAAAGGTTGGTTCGTGCATACTGGCATCATCAGATTATCACACAAGATCCAGGGTCCCTCTACCTTCTCCTCCTGCTAATCCACCAAAAGGCAAGGGAAAAGCAAAAATGGAAGATTTAAATGGCACCAGAAAGGAAAACAACACACAAGTTGAACATGCAGAAACTTCCGATGGTCGGGGTACTCAGACCCTAAATGATGCAGTTTCACGGCTTGAACAGAAAATACTGGAACTCCAGGGTGAACCCGAGCATGTCCGGAATGTTGCAAACTTATCCTTCTCACTCAGCATCCCCGACATCAGTCATCCAAACACTCAGAATCCCGCACAACCTCAAAACACACTCAACAAGCGCCCACAAAATCCTCCTGCGCCTCACCATTATACAACCCCACCACAAAATCAAACTATCCCTCTATAGTACCAGCAAAACACCTATCATACACCACAAAACACTCCACCCGTCATTCCTGAACCCCAGAATTCCACCAATGATCCCCACTATACTCAAACTCCAGGTCACCAAAATAATCCCATATATGTGGAGACCCTACCTCACTCCACTCAACCCATCTCCTATGCACCGGAATCTGTTGAGAAGGAAATGCTCATTAAGAACCTGACCGAGGAGCTCGAGAAGTTGACTAGTCGAGTTCAAGGCGTAGAAGGAGGCAAGGGGATAGAAGGTATGAAATATGAAGACTTATGCATACATCCGGATGTAGAATTTCCAGAGGGTTACAAACCTCCCAAGTTTGAGATGTTTGACGGTACAGGTGACCCCAGGGTTCATATAAGGACCTATTGTGACAAGCTCGTGGGGGTCGAAAAGGATGAAAAGATCCGGATGAAGATTTTTATGAGGAGTCTTACGGGAGATGCCTTGTCCTGCTACATCAGCCAATATCCTAAGAAATGGTCCAACTGGGTGAGTATGGCGTCTGATTTTATGGACCGATTTAGGTTCAACACAGAGAATGCACCAGATGCCTTCTACATTCAGAACCTTAAGAAGAAGCCTACTGAGACTTTCCACGAGTATGCTACTCTTTGAAGGTCGGAAGAAACCAAAGTCAGGCCGGAATTGGACGAGGAACAGATGAATAAGTTCTTCGTTAGAGGACATGATCCGCAGTACTATGAAAGGTTGATGGTTATTGAAAACCATAAGTTCTCCGATATCATCAAACTCAGAGAAAGGATTGAAGAAGGCATCAAAAGCGGGATGGTAACAAACTTTGAGGCATTGCAGGCCACTAATAAAGCATTGCAGTCAGGGGGTATAACGAAGAAGAAGGATGTGGTTTGTATATCGACCTCCCCACTTGCATATCAAGCACCTCCACCCACATATCAATCATCGCCTCCACCCACATATCAACCATCACCTCCACCCACATATCAACCCTCACCTCCTAGATATTCCCAACCAGCCACTGTCTATCACACTTACAATTCCCAACACTCTTATTTTCAGCCACCTCCAACTCATCAAAACTACCCGAGACCTCGACCTAATTTTGACCGCAGACAACCAAAATAATACACCGCCATTGCTGAACCCATTGACCAGCTGTATGAAAGGTTGAAGGCTTCTCCTATCCCTACTGTGGCCATGGAGAATTCATCCAGTGGGTCAACCCAAATAAGTCCTGTGCATATCATTCTGGCATGAAAGGGCACACCATTGACGAGTGCCAAACATTGAAGGATAAAATCAGGACATTGATTGACAAGAAAGTCATCCAAGCAAAGGAAGCTACACCCAACATCTGCAATAACCCCCTCCCAGATCATAGGGGTGAAGGTGTCAATGTGATAGATAACAATGAGGAATGGGATATCGAGGGATCAATTGGGCTTATCAATGAGGGTGATGATCCCAAGAAACCCGTAGTCACACTCAATACCATAATAGTTCAGATACAACCACCAGTGGAGGTTGAGGTTACTGCATCAGTCCCATTTGAAGTTGAGGTAGCACCGCCTGCAGCTGCACCTGTTCCATTTGAGGTGGAAGTAGCCACACCCTTCACAGTGACAGTGTCAACCACACCACATTTCGACACCAAGGCTGTACCCTGGGATTATGTTGCTGAAGCTAGAAGAAAAGGAAAGACCAAAATGGAAGAATCTGACGCTGCGCAAGGGATGACCAGGGCTGGAAGAGTCTATACACCGGAACATTTGGGAGAATCCAGCAAGCAGGCCTCTAACAGACCACCCATTATTGAAACATGCCCAGATGACCTCTAGAGGAAAGTGAAAGCGAGGGAGTATTCAATTATCGACCATCTAAACAAGACTCCTACTCAAATATCTATCATGTCGCTGTTGCAGAATTCAGAATCACACATGAATGCTCTCCTAAATGTGTTGAGTGAAACATATGTGCCTAACAACATCACTGGTGGAGAAATGTCCAATATGGTGGGGCAGGTGCTGGAGAGGCACAAAATCACTTCCCACGAGGACGAGTTGCCACCCGAGGGTCTGAATCACAACAGGGCACTGCATATCACAGTGCAATGTGAGGACAATTTTATCGTTAGGGTTCTGATTGATGGGGGATCCAATCTCAATATTTGCCCATTGACAACACTGAAGAGGTTGGGCAAAGGCCTATACGAGATACGGGAAGGGACCATGAATGTGAAGGCGTTCGACGGATCTTAGAGAGCTACCATAGGGGAAATTAATCTCTCTGCAGATAGGGCCTATGTGGTTTGATGTCGAGTTTCAGGTGCTGGACATATCTACATCCTACAATCTGTTGTTGGGACGACCATGGATACACGCCGCTGGGGCTGTGGCATCAAATTTGCATCAGGCAGTGAAGTTTGAGTGGAACCATCAAGAGGTGATTATCCACGAAGATGGGAGCAACCCCATTTACACTCGCCAGACTATCCCGGTGGTTGAGAATAAAAGAAGGCTAGGTGGAGAGACTTATCATCATATCGAGCGGGTCAATGCAATCAACAAAGATAAGTGGTGGGATAGCAAGATAGCAAGCATGATGAACTGGAGAGGGTATGAGCCTGGCAAGGGTCTTGGCAAAAATCTTCAGGACATTTCCAAGCCAATACAGTCAAAGCGTCATGGAACTACTTTTGGCCTGGGATATTGATACACTTGGCAAGGGTATAAAAACTGGTCACCACCATGACGTGGTCCGTATTATCTATTGGAGAAGCCTATACCGCACTTGAGTCAGACTTTCCAGCAGACCAACGTCATAAGGGGATCAGAGGAAAAGGAAGCACTGGCAGCCTTAAGGAACCTGTTCTTGGAGGATGATGACATGGACTGTTGTGTAATTGTTGAGGAGGAGGAGGAGGAAGGACCTACCATCCAAGATGTGGAGAAAGGATCATTCCTCAAGAACTGGACTGTCAGACCATCCAGGGTCCGACGAGTCCCGTGGTAGCAAGGCTGAACATCATTGTTTATTTTGTTTTCCAAGAAAAATGATTTCCCTTTTTGCATTTGTTTCAAATAATATTTCCAAATGTTCCAAAACGATGTTTTAATTATTGAAAAATCTCATTTTGTTTGAATCTTTCAATGAATTGATGTTTATTATTACCATTTTTCTCTCAAATCTTTATCTATACAGCATTACTATTTCCTGTCTCGATGAACCGACAACCCTGACGTGTAATGAGACAACTCAACAAAAAGATAGTGATTTAGATAAGAGGATGTCATACCCGAGGAAATTGTTAGATAGGTATAAGACTTTGAGAACAAGCCTAAGTCCAATCTGGATGAAACAGAAATAGTCAACTTGGGGGATTCCGAAACTGTCAAAGAAACCCGCATCAGCATTCACCTGTCGCCGTTAGAAAAGGAAGAGTACACACAGTTCTTGAAAGAATATGAGGACATATTTTCATGGTCATACGATGATATGAACGGGTTAAGTACATCCATGTGTCCCACAGGTTGCCCACAAACCCAATGTGTCCGCTAGTGAAACAGAAACTCAGGAAGTTCAATCCTGATATGAGTATGAAAATCAAGGAGGAGGTTACTAAGCAAATCAATGCCAAGGTTCTCAAAGTGGTCGAATATCCAACTTGGCTAGCCAACATCGTGCCAGTGCCAATGAAGGATGGGAAGGTCAGCGTCTGCGTCGATTATCGGGATCTCAACAGAGCCAGCCTGAAAGATGATTTTCCGCTTCCAAAAATACACATCCTAATCGACAATTGTGCCAAACATGAACTCTAGTCATTTGTGGATTGTTTTGCCTGTTACCACTAGATCTGGATGGACGAGGAAGACGCTGAGAAAACAACTTTCATCACGCCTTGAGGGGTGTACTGTTATTAGATGATGCCCCTCAGTCTAAAGAATGCTGGGGCCACCTACATGAGGGCTATGACTACCATTTTTCATGACATGATACATAAGGAGATCGAGGTGTATGTTGACGATGTCATCATAAATTCCAAGAAAGCCACATATCATATAGCAGATTTGAGGAAGTTCTTTGACAGATTGCGGAAATACAACAGGAAATTAAAACCTGCAAAGTGTGCATTCGAGGTTCCTACCGGAAAGTTACTTGGGTTCATTGTCAGCTGCCGAGGGATAGAATTGGATCCATCAAAAGTCAAAGTCATCCAAGAGCTGCCACCGCCGAAAAGTAAGAAAAATGTGATGAGTTTTCTAGGAAGGCTAAAGTACATCATCCGGTTCATAGCCCTGTCCACCGTTATATGTGAGCCAATTTTCAAGGTGTTGAAGAAAGATGCTACGACCAGTTGGACAGAAGATTGTCAAAAAGCATTCGACAAAATCAAGCAGTACTTATCAACACCACCAGTTTTGGTCCCGCCAGAGCCAGATAGACCCTTGCTACTCTACCTTGCAGTGCTAGATGGAGCTTTCGGCTGCGTTCTGGGGCAGCACGACGAGACAGGGAGAAAGGAACAAGCTATCTATTACCCGAGTAAGAAGTTCACTCCATATGAAGCGCGATACTCTCTATTGGAACATTCCTGTTGTGCTCTGACCTGGATAGCGAAGAAGACGAGGCATTACTTCTGTGCTTACACAACGTACCTCATATCAAGGATGGATCCCTTGAAATATATCTTTCAGAAGCTCATGCCCACCAGAAAATTGGCTAAGTGGAAAATCCTTTTGAGTGAGTTCGACATTGTTTATGTGACTCAAAAAGAGGTCAAAGGACAGACACTGGAAGATCATCTTGTTGAAAATCTTGTGGAAGAAGAGGTACTATTCGTAGGAGAAGACGTTACTGAATCCTATAACGGTTGGAGAATGTTCTTTGATGGGGCGTCGAACTTCAAAGGAGTCGGCATTGGAGCTGTTTTGGTATCGGAAACTGGCCAACATTATCTGGTATCTGCAAAACTTAGATTTCCCTGCACTAACAACATGTCGGAGTATGAAGCTTGTATACTAGGACCCAACATGGCCATCAACATGAATATTCAAGAGCTGCTGGTAATCGGTGATTCAGATTTGCTTGTGCACCAGGTACAAGGAGAATGGGCCACCAAGAATTCCAAGATATTGCCATATGTGCACCATGTGCATGAATTGCAGAAGAGGTTCATGAAGATAGAGTTTTGGCATGTTCCTAGGATTCAGAACGAGTTTGTCGATGCACTATCCACTTTGTCATCCATGATATAGCATCTAGACAAGAACTTCATTGATCCTATCCTAGTAACGATCCATATCCAACTAGCATATTGTGCCCATTTTGACGAAGAAACAGACGCGAAGCCTTGGTTCCACGACATCAAAGAATACCTGACAAAAGAAGAATACCCGGAGCATGCAAATCAAACTCAGAAACGCACGCTTTAGAGGTTGTCCAATATTTTCTTCCACGACGGAGGAACCCTGTACAGAAGAACTCCTAACCTTTGATTACTGAGGTGTGTCAATGCAAAAGTAGCTTCTAAATTACTTGAGGAGATACATGCGGGGACTTGCGGCCCGCACATGAATGACTTTGTCTTTTCCAAGAAGGTACTTAGGGCCGGTTTTTCTAGATGACCATGGAGACAGATTGCATCCAGTATGTACGAAAGTGCTACCAATGTCAAGTACATGAAGATATGATAAAAGTGCCGCCAAATGAGATCAATGCAACTAGCTAAACTTGGCCATTCGCTACCTGGGGAATGGATGTCATTGGTCCAATCGAGCCCACCGCCTCAAATGGGAATCGGTTCATCCTGGTAGCTATTGATTACTTCACCAAATGGGTCGAAGAAACATCGTAAGAGGCAGTGACTAAGAAGGTCGTGGCGGATTTTGTCCGCGACCAGATTGTTTGTCGGTTCAGAGTTCCAGAATCCATCATCACTGACAATGCCGCCAATCTCAACAGTGATACGATGAAGGCCATGTGCGAGAATTTCAAATTCAAGCACAAGAATTCCACCGCCTATAGACCTCAGATGAACGGACCTGTAGAAGCTGCCAACAAGAACATTAAGAAGTTACTGAGAAAGATGGTAGAAAATCACAAACAGTGGATCAAGAAGCTGCCATTCACTTTATTAGGATACCGTACCACAGTCCGCACATCAACCGGGGAAACTCCCTACTTGCTGGTTTATGGTACAGTAGCTGTTATTCCTGCCGAAGTGGAGATTCCCTCCTTATGGATCATACAAGAAGCTGAGCTCAGCGATGCAGAATGGATAAGGATCCGTTATGAGAAGCTAGCCCTCGTAGACGAAAAAAGGATGAATGTAGTGTGTCATGGGCAACTTTACCAGAACAGGATGTCCAGAGCCTTCAATAAAAGAGTCAAGCCGAGACAGTTCACACCGGGGAAACTGGTGTTGAAGAAGATCTTTCCACATCAGGATGAAGCCAAAGGGAAATTCTCTCCCAATTGGAAAGGCCTTTACATGGTTCACAGAGTATTGACAGGAGGAGCCTTATACTTGCAGAAATGGACGGAGTAGTCTGGCCAAAACCGATCAATTCAGATGCAGTCAAGCGATATTATGTGTAACTATTTATATTTTTGCAAATGATATAAATTGAACTACGCTCGACCTGATTCCCGTTTAAGAGGGGATACGGAGGCAGCCCTGTGGGTTCGGTCACAATTCAATAAAAATCTTATTTCCCCCATAATCTGAAAATGGGGCAATATTTTGAGGAGGGCCCTCAAAATTATGAAGCAAGTTAAGCCGATCGCAGCATGTACAACAGTTAGAGATGTTTGTCCATCTAACTGGGGCAGAATTTTGAGGAGGACCCTCAAAATTCTATATCAAGAGAGGTTGCAACGTCTCAGATCGTGTCACAGTCATTGGTTCATCTAAAAAATTTCTTAAAATATATTTTACTATGTCTTTGAAAATAGCTCTGTTTAGCAAACTCTACCCCCAATGATTTGAACAGGATCTTCAGACCAAGAATAGCAAGCTGACGGAGGCGCGAACCGACCTTTCCCTTTTATAGAACTCTCAATTTTTCTTTGGCCGCATGAACGAAGAATATACACACCTCAAAGTCACAATCTTCATAACTACCGCGATACTAAAATCTGCTACCAACTAAGAAAACTCTTCCATCATCTGCTATTTATTCCATTTGCATGGGCCTAAGCCCTGTCCCGAATCTTGCATGAGACTAAGCTCTGTCTCCATCTGCATGAGGCTAAGGCTTGCCTCCATATTTGCATAAGGCTAAGCTCTGCCTTCCACTTGCATGGGACTAAGCCCTGTCCCGAATATTGCATGAGACTAAGCTCTGTCTCCATCTGCATGAGGCTAAGCCCTATCCCATATTTGCATAAGGCAAAGCTCTGCCTTCCATCTGGATGGGACTAAGCCCTGCCCCGAATCTTTCATGAGACTAAGCTCTGTCTCCATCTACATGAGGCTAATCCCTGCTTCCATATTTGCATAAGGCTATGCTCTTCCTTCCATCTGCATGGGATTAAGCCCTGTCCCGAATCTTGCATGAGACTAAGCTATGTATCCATCTGCATGAGGCTAAGCCCTGCCTCCATATTTGCATAAGGCTAAGATCTGCCTTCCTCTTGCATGGGACTAAGCCCTGTCCCGAATCTTGCAAGAGGCTAAGCCCTGCCTCCATATCTGCATAAGGCTAAGCACTGCCTTCCATTTGCATGGGACTAAGCCCTATCCCAAAACCTTGCATGAGACTAAGACCTGTCTCCATTTGCATGAGGCTAAGCCATGCCTCCTTATTTGCATGAGGCTAAGCTCTGCCTTCCATTTGCCTGGGACTAAATCCTGTCCCGAAACCTTACATGAGACTAAGCTCTGTCTCCATTTGCATGAGACTAAGCTCTGTCTCCATTTGCATGAGGCTAAGCCCTGCCTCCATATTTAAGCTCTGCCTTCCATTTTCATGGGATTAAGCCCTGTCTCAAAACCTTGCATGATGCTAAGCCCTGCCCCATACTTGCATGATGCTAAGCCCTGCCCCCATACTTGCATAAGGCTAAGCCCTGCCTCGATATCTACATGAGGCTAAGCCCTGCCTCTCCATTTGCATAAGGCTAAGCTCTGCCTTCCAATTGCATGGGACTAAGCCCTGTCCCGAATCCTGCATGAGACTAAGCGCTGTCTCCATCCGCATGAGGCTAAGTTTTGCCTCCTATCTTGCATAAGGTCAATCATTGCCTTTTGTATTTGCCGAGACTAAGCACTGTCTCCCCGACACTATCTATTTGCTCTTCTTTCCGGCTAAGCTGTTCCCTCAACTTCACAAGAATGAGCCTTGTCTTATTGACATCATATTATTACATCTCATGGGCTGAAATATAGCCAACTTGTCCAAATGCGTCATTGTCTAAAGGCATCATCCTCATAGCCGGAAGACACCATACCAGGGCCTGAGGATCTCTCAAATTTACATATCATTATTCAAAGGCGTCATGGTTCGAAGGAATCATTTTCATGGCCCGAGAACATCATTTCATGGCCTTCGAATCACTCACTGAAGAACTCATGGCCCAGGACATCATGGTGTAAGGACATCATCCTCAACCGTTCAAAGACAACTCTCATGGTCTGAAGGGAATCTGCATCATGTTTAAATTTCCACACAAATATATGCTCGTAGTATCTCTTTACTTGCAGGTGACCCGATAAGCAACTGCTACCCCAACAGGAGAAATCTCGCTCCAGTTCTTTCAAATTATCCCGAACCTGACTGCTCACCATAACCACTTTCTCACCGATTCCAAAGCCTCGTGTCCGTTCTTGTGATAACTTCATCGGTATTCTGCCGATGAATCTAGAACTACACACGACCTGATTCCTATAAATCCAGGGATATGTAGGAAGCTCATGAACCATAATGCGGCCTAAATCTCTCAAACCATCTCGCTAGGTCAAAATTGGCCATCATATCTTTATCCGACAACTCTTTCATCCTTCCCGAGTAAAGAGGGGCAGCTGTTGATACCCAATTTTTCCGTATAATATTTTTTCAAATGCATATATACCTTCAAAACTATGCATTAGCATCAATTGATATTTTTCATAATTTCTACATTTTAAAATTAATTTATCCCAGTATTTTATTTATATAAATAATTACAAAATTGCATCACAAATGACTCTATAACATTTCATGATTTAATTTTGCTATCTATAGCCATATTAAGCTCAAACTATTTTCACAAATAGCCACATTTACATTCTTTGGGTTACAATTGCAATAACTTTGCAATCATAGCCCATGCGTAATTTATTGCATTATTTTACCAGAAAATGGCTCATTGTATTTTTAAAATATTGAGTAATTATTTTAAAACATTTCTATGCATGAAAATTATTTTTTATAATTTGTTAATTATTTTATAAATTATTTTTTATCAATTATTTAGGTATTTAACAAATAACCCCTTTTATTTTCAGACCTAACTTCCTCAAAACCAGCCCAAACCCCTTTATATTAACCCAAAAGCCAGTCCAAACCCCCTTAGGCCCAAATCTGCCTACCCCGACCCAATAAGCCTCGTTCAATCGTGGACGTTGATCATTTTGATCAACGGTTCACGATAACCCTTAACATAATTAATCCCAAAACACACTAAACCCCTCTCATTCCTTCCAACCCCGCCGTCATCGTTTCCCCTTCATCTCTCAACTCTCTCTCAACCTAACCCTAACCCTAATCGCCATCACCAGTGTAAACCCCCTCCTATGGTGCTTCCATGTCTTCTCCGACCAGCCCTGGTCTTCTATACACCATGGCTCTTCGATTTCTTGGATCCTTGAGAAGATCTCAAGAAAACCCAACGGGATCTGGTCGAAACTTGCCTGTCTCAGGCCATTTGTTGTTTGTAAGTAAGGATCTCTCCTTGTTTTGTTACGAATCTATGGGTTCTCGACTTATTCTCTTGTCTCTACTATTTTTCTGAAAAACCCTAGTTCGATATTGTCGATTCTTCTCAAATCTTTATAGATCTGAGATTATTCGAATGTTATTTAGTGTTTTCCTTCAAAAAACCCCTTGTTTTAATTAGTTATTTCGATTTTAGTTGTTCTTTCTAAAGCTAGGGTTCATTCTAGATTTTTCTTCAATGATTTTTATAAGTTCTCAATGTTTAGTTAGTTGTTTCTTCATCGTCTTGACTGATTTTCGCATGAGTGTTCAAACCCTAGTCGATTCTGTGATATTGTGATGGCCCAAAAAGTCATCCTGTGTAAATTTACTTAAAACTGTGTTCTAAGGCCCCGAAAGCCTCTGTTAATCTCACCTCGATGTGCTTGCACTGCCCGGGCGCATAGCTGGGAAGCCTTTATGTGAAAATTTGATAAAAAGTTGAATTTATGATAATTAATTGAATAAAGTTGACTTTGGTCAACAATTTTGGTAAACGGACCCGGACCCGTGATTTGACGGTCCCGGAGGGTCCATAGAAAAAATATGGGACTTGGGCGTATGCCCAGAATCGAATTCCGAGGTCCCAAGTCCGAAAACTGAATTTTTAAAGAAAATTATTTTCTGAAAATATAAAGACTTTTGAAAATGGAATTTGATGTGAAACCTGTGTTACCGGGCCGTATTATGGTTCCGAAGCCCGAAACAGATTTAATATGGTTATTATGAGTTATCTGTAAAATTTGGTAAGAAACGGACTTGGTTTGACGTGTTTCGAATCAAATATGGAAAATTTGATAGTTTATGAAGTTTGAGAAAATTCTATAGATTTTGGAGCTT
Organism: Nicotiana undulata; assembly: GCA_005239495.1. NCBI lineage: Eukaryota > Viridiplantae > Streptophyta > Magnoliopsida > Solanales > Solanaceae > Nicotiana > Nicotiana undulata. Next base: position 42,252 of record MDKH01043271.1, on the reverse strand, counting down.
AATTCGTTGTTTTGATTATGTTTTGGTGGTTTTATTACTTGAATAAGTCCCTAGGATGATTTTGAAGTCGTGTGTATATTTGGTTATGAGCCCCGAGGGCTCGGGTGAGTTTCGGGTAGAGGTCGGAGTGCAAAAGTGTTAGAAAATCTGGTGTAAAATTTCAATTGCTGGTGTCTGATGCATTACACTATGTGATCGCATAGGCATCTCCGCGATCGCATAGGCATCTCCGCGATCGCATAATGTTAAGTTAGGGGGGAGGTCAGCTCCTCTATGCGATCGCATAACACAGTCCGCGATCGCATAGGGGTACAAGAGGTCTGGGTGGGGGCTGGGTAGCTTCCTCTCTGAGATCGCACTAGCCCATCCGCGATCGCAGAGGTCTGTGGAAGGTCTCTTCTGCGATCGCATCTTCTCCTCTGCGGTCGCATAGCAGGGAATCCATGAAGCTCTGCGATCGCAACCCTCATCCCACAATCGCATAGTACAAATTTTGCCCAGTTATTTAATTGCTCAAAAACAGAACCCATTACGAGATTTTTCATATTTTTCACCACATCCTTCTTCTCCAAACCCCATAGACGACTTCCAAGCTATTTTTCCACCATAACCACTTGGGTAAGTAATCCTAACTCTAGTTTCTTCCATTTTCCTTCATCAATCACTAGATTCTAGGTCTAAAAACATGAAATCAAAGGTAGAAACTGGGGTTTTGGGTAAGTTAGGGCTTTTAGAATTTTTAGGAATTCAACCTCGTTTTGGGGTCGGATTTTAAAACAAATTATATATTCGGGCTCGTAAGGGAATGGGTGATCGGATTTTGGTCCGAACCTCGTGTTTGGACCAAACGGGCCTGGGGTCGGTTTTTGGTAATTTTGGAAGAATGATGGGAAATGTATAATGAGGCTTGGGAATTGAATTATTGAGGCATTATTGATATTATTGAGTCGATTATGTTTAGATACTATCGTTTCAGAGTTGGATTCGAGAGGAAAAGCGATGATTGAGGCGTGAATTGCATTCTTGGAGCCGAGGTAAGTGTTTGGCCTAACTTTGGTGAGGGAATAGGTGTTGGGTCGTATGTGCTACTTGTTTTATCATGTTCAATGTATAGGTGAGGTGACGAGTACCTATGCATTGTTTGTCAAGCATGCCCGTGAGTCTATTTTGGTGAAATTACTTGTTAGTACTCCGATATATATTGTGTTATGAAGTAGTTTCCTTTGGGAAATTGTTTAATTATTGAGAATACTTGCTTAAGTACTTGTGATATGACGTCTTAGTTGAGGACCCAATTCATTAAGTTACGTACTCGTAAGAGATTGGTTATAGTTGAGTCCCTTGCCGGGCAATGTTATTATTTTGGTTGATATTCCCCTTGCTGGGGGGGGTTATGAATTGAATTTCACTCCGTTGTATTCCTTGCCAAGTTGTTATTTGTTTTTTATTTGAGTGATAAGGCACGACGGGTGATTCCGTGTATTCATTTCACTCATTTCATAGTGAGGAAGAGAGTAAAAGCACGAAGGGTGATGCCATAACATGATTTATGTTGCTTTCATTTATACATTGCATAGTGAGGAAGAGAGTAAAAGCACGAAGGGTGATGCCGTGCCATGATTTACATTGCTTTCATTTATACATTGCATGGTGAGGAAGATAGTAAAAGCACGAAGGGTGATGCCGTGCCATGAATTATATTGTTTTCATTCATACTGTGCATTGTGAGGACGAGAGTAAAAGCACGAAGGGTGATGCCGTGTACATACTTATTTGGGTTCTTATTTCCTGTGACTTGTTTCTTTTGCATTATTGTTTGTTCAGTTATTCATCCTTGATTCTCACTTGTTACCCCCATTACTTGTCCCCGTATTTCCATGCTTAACCGCTTATTTCTTGCTATTTTCTCTGGTACCTAATATAGAACTGTACAGGTAAATTTTGTTGTCGTGTCTAGCCTCGTCACTACTTCGCCGAGGTTAGGCTCAGCACTTACTTAGTACATGGGGTCGGTTGTACTGATGCTACACCTGCACTTCTTTATGTTGTGGAGATCACGTAGCCAGACCCAGTGGACATCGTTAGAGGGAGTATCCTTCGGTCCATACAGGCGACACCGAGGTAGTTCCGCAGGTGTTCGTGGATCTCGGCGTCATCTTCTATCTCATTGTTTCAGTCTTATCTTAGTATCACAGACAGTTGTACTCTTCATTTCAGACTTTTGTTGTAGTAATCTTAGACAGTCCGTGAGATGTTGTGACACTAACTCTGGGGGATTATGTACGTAAATTTTGTGGCAACTATCTTATTAATATACATAGACTCGCATCTTCCGCATTACTATTGACTGTTTATGTTCATTTTTTCAATTTTAAATGTCTTAAGTAAAGAAAGTTAGTAAAATTAACTCAACATTGGCTTGTCTAGCGGGTTCAACGTTAGACGCCATCACGACCTGAAGGTGGGATTTCGGGTCGTGACAGATATACTGGTTTCTTCAACTTTTGTTACTTTCTGTGATACCAGTCGTATTGGTTTACCCCATTTTTTTGACATAAATATTTTTCCCTGTTAAAACCCAGCATATTTTTTGGGGAATTTTGCCCTAATTGAATTTTTAGGGTTCGAACCCGCTTTTCCTGCTAAGTTCTATATTTATGTGAGGTCTTAGTTTAATTTCTATTTATGGAATTTGAGTAATTCTTTCCCAGAAATCAGTAATCTTTTGAAGGCTTTACTGATTACTTCCTATACTTTACTCTGTTAAAATTCGTGTGCCTAGATTTTATTTGTTTCCTTATTTATGACTTTAATTGATCACACCTGCCTTAATTAGTTGTCCGTATGATTCAATTAAGGGGTCTATTTAAAACCCCCTTTTATGAGATTTGATTATGTAATTCTGTGATTGTCCCTAATTGACTGACTTCTGATTCCTTTACCTTATTCGTCCTACTCCCTAAGTGCTATATATACACTCTTGTTTTACCTCTCAAAGACACAGACATTAGTTCAAGAACACACACACACTAAAACTTTCTCTCCTCTTTCTGCTACTTGTGCTAATTGCTTGTCTAGCCGGCTGAAATCCAAGGATAGACTGTGGAACTCTACTTGCTTTACTCTCTGCACTTTGCTTCCTTAATTGGTATGTTATTGTTTCAATTCTGAAATTCAACTCTATGTGCTCCATAGTTGTTAAATCCATGCCTATTTCCGCACTAGTTCAATTGATTATGCATTTATTTGTTCTACACGTTTATTGCTTTGATCAGTATGCCTAAGTTTTACCCTTTTCTTTTGTTTAGTATTAATCATCATATCTAGGTCTCAGTCTTTTGTCTATTACTTCAACCAGTGTGTGAACTTGAGTTCTTGTTTATTTCCCTCAACTAGTATGTTTATGTTAGACTCCTGGTTTATTGGATTGGTATGACTAACTCTATATAATAGACCCTTGTCCTTAACATTACTATTCCCATATTCTGTCTCTCTGCTTTTCTATCTATTACCACCTTAATTTCAAATACGATTTCCTGTTAAGGTTTTGAATCAATTGTTTGTGCTCTAATGCTATGCACTTGGTTACTGGTTGTCAATCAATTCTTGCTTGTTCTGTGTACTTGTTTATCAATATGCTCTCCCCATTATCCAAATTTATGTGTTTCTGATTTAAACTCTCTATATTCCCAACTCCCCTGACCCCTATTGGTAAACTTATGCGTCTTCACTTAGAATTAAGTAATAAATGGTTTTGAATCTGGGCACTCTAAGTTTTGTGATTGTGGGGTTGCTTGTTGAATCCTTTATCTCCTCAGAATTGCTTCCAAAACTGTTTTCACTCTTAGCATTTTCTTAAAACTATTTCCATTCCAAACTTTTACCTCTGTACTATTTTTACTAAGTTCTTCCAACTATGCCAAGCACTCTCACTTATAATCTTAGATTATTTAAGTTCTGCCCCTCTAGTGTGTGTAGTTCCTAGAAATCCCTAAGATTCCCCCGAACTCTGGTACACTAGGGCTGGTCCTTCCACACTGCACATAACCAGTTCTCTATTTAAGAAAGGGTTTTGGTGTGAGCATTTCCCGGGGTCCCTAAGGCCCTTGGGAACTTTGACGCACCAGGATACCTCATTTGATACTATGGACTGTGGCATCTTGGACTGTTTGAAGGCCTGGCATTCCCAGGTTCACTTTGGGCCTATGTAAGGCTCCCTATAGTGTAGCTTTCATTTGTTATGTAATTCATTTATTCATGGTCTGTAATAATAATTTTGTAAACAGATATTGGGGAAATTAGTAAAAGGGGAGGGATTGTTATATGTTTTTTGTGGGGAAACCGGGTAGAAATCATGCCTCTAGGTTTATATTATGTTTACTTGCAATAGAAATCATGCTTTTAAGTTTATATTGTGTTTACTTGCAATATCAATCATGCTTTAGGCTTATGTTATGCTTATTCGCATTAGAAATCATGCTTTAGGCTTATATTATGTTTATTCGCAATAGAAATCATGCTTTAGGTTTATATCATGTCTACTTGCATTAAAAACCATGCTTTTAGATCACTTGGCATACTAGACAATAAGTTATAGGCTCGCTATCTCATTTGTTATGAAAATTCTACTTCCGCATAATAATGACCATCTAGAAACCCTGTTATTAAGTTACTGCTATAATTCTGCCTAATAAAAACTCCCATTCTTTCTGTGCATTAAAGATCCTTCCTTAGGACTATATTTGTATTCTCTTTAAACCATGTCCACGTCGCTTGATTCAATAACTATCTTGTCTATAAAATTGTTTTAAAAAAACAACCCCAACACCTAGATGTTATAAAAACAAGTGGGTATAAACCAGTTCTGTAATGTAATATGCAACACCTAGACCAACATGCCTATAGGACTTAATAAATTTGAATTGTAAGACAACATGTTTATAGGATATCTCTGAACCACGCCTAGGCAAGCCTTAGGTAATTAAAATATTATAAAAAATTGTAAAACTATGCTTTGCTTATTTGTGAACTGCCCAGATTCGACAGGTTCTAAAAATCAGTAGGCAAACTGACTATGTCTCTATCGCTTCGTCTTAACACAATGCTGCATCTTCTCTGCTTGTCATGCTCACCTAGATATCCTGCCCCAGGGTCTTTCTTAAACATCTGAAATCCTGCTGTTTGAGACGTGCTAATTATCTGCTTATTTGAGGAGGTAGATGTGAGCCCTCTTAACTGTTCCCTTGTTTGACAGTCCTATGTGTTTTTTATTGTCACCTAGATTTTTATCCTTTTAAATACCTGAGGGGAGTCTAGAACTGCCTAAAATTAGAGGTCCTAAACACCTCCAAGAACACAAAGAAGGGACGGGTAATGCACGCTTAGAGTTCGTTTAATTAAAATTGCTTATATAACCGCTAAGGGGAGGGTAATTGGGTAGTAAAAGGATATGATGACTTGTGCGCTAATGCCACGTGTAAACCCTCTAGTTGAGGAAGGATTACCGGGTATTGTACATATGTGATCCTTCAGGCTAATAAACTTAGGATTTCCCTTTTTTTATATACATATGTGTTCTTAGACTGCTTATCTGTTAAACGACTAATACACAAAATGAGTTTGGCCGGGACCCACCGTTGTGGACCTCGAGGGGTGCCTAACACCTTCCCCTCAAGGTAATTTCAAGCCCTTACCCAATCTCTGGTAACACAAATCGATTGTATGAGTTACTTGCAATAGGTGCCCTAACGCACCTTAATCCATTTGGTGGCGACTCTTCAACTTACATACCCCTTTCCCAAAAGGAAACGAGTTTCCCTAATGAATGTCGAAACCATGACTTCCGCTGCGAAGATGGAAAGAGGGGGACGTGACAGGGTTCACGTCATTTTGAGTTTCCTCCTCGTTGTCATGTATATCAATCCTCATTTCACCTTGTAATTACTCTTCAATCACTTGATCATCAACAATAGGAACATCATCATTTTGTATTTCATCATCATCACACACAACTCTCTTTTGCTTGGAAGTACTTCGTTTCACCAACTTTACCACTCCTTGTGGTCACCGCCGTTGCATGCCCGATATTGTTATTGTTCCCACCCTTCGGGTTTACTACCGTGTTAGTAGGTAGTGCCCCCTTAGGGAGAGTGTTCAATGCTTGCAAAATTTGACACATTTGGACCTCAAGATTGCGGATAGAGGTGGGAGGAAATTTGAGCATCAGAATCTGCAGTTCTCTCCATCATGTGTTTGAACATATTCTCAATCCGTCCCATATTATTGCTTGATGAACTTTGACCTTGAGATTGGGTTGTTGATACATTGGGGGGGCCTTTGAAAGCCCGGCCTTCGATTTCCATTTCCTCCCCAATTGTTGTTGTTATTGCCATTCCAATTGTTGCTGCCACCCCAACTATGATTGTTGTTCCCCCAGTTGTTTGAGTTGTTGTTCCAGTTTCCTTGCCCTTGATTATTCCAATTCTGATTATTCCCCTGAGATCGCCATTGTTGATTTGGAGCATTGCTCCGTTCTCCTTGATAGTTGTTAGCATACATTACATGATCACTTTGGTCATCATATGAATTATCATTGTTGTAGCCACTTCCACTTTTCTCACATTTATCATTTTCCTTTGCATTTGTGGGCCATGCTGTTTTCTCCTGTTTGCTATTAGATTGACCCCCTCCATTGCATTTACTTTCTTTGGTCCTCAGATTGTCTGAAGCTGTGCTTTGGAAAACTAGTTCGTAGTTGTTGTTAACTCAGCAATGGATTGTCCATGGTCTTGGAGTTCCTTATGAAGATTTATCACACTCGGGTCACCTTGAGGAACGTTTGCGCGAACTTTCCATGCTGAAGAAGTGTTAGCCATTTCATCAAGAATGTCACAGGCTTCATCATAAGACAACTTCATAGAAATTCCCCCAGCTAACTGGTTCACCACACATTGATTGGTCATGCTTATACCCCGGTAAAATGTTTGTTGGATCATAGATTCTGTCATGTCATTATTGGGGCATTCCTTGACCATATTTCTATCTCTCCTATACTTCATGAAAGGGCTCATTGGGTTCCTGTTTGAAGGCTAAGATTTCATCCCTTAAGGCTGTCATAAGCTTGTCCGCCAACTCATCCCACGTAGTGATGGAATGGTTGGGGAGTCTTTCGAGCTAGTCCAAGTCTTTCCCTCTAAGTGAAAAAGGTAATAGTCTAAGCCTCAATGCATCCTCTGACACGTTTGTCTCTTTTCTTCCCCAACAGGTATCCACGAATCCCTTGAGATGTTTATATGCATTCTGATGGGGAGCACCTGTGAAGTACCCTCGCTGCTCCAATAAAGTCAACATCATATTTGTAATTTGGAAATTGCACTCTCGGATTCGGGGTGGGACAATCACACTAGCATATCCTTCATTTGGAAGCACCTGAGGAGCTGCCCTGGGAGGAGGTGAGGGAGGGTCTAGAATATTTTCATTGGCCTGGCGGCCTCTTCTTTGAGCTTGAGGTACTAGATGCACCTCATCATCACCATTATCTTCTACCTCCTCCCCCGGGAGAATATTTCCAAGAGGATCAGCCATTTGTACCTAAAGCGATTAACACACAAGTAGTAAAATAGAAGGAAAGAAAAACAATACACATAACTAGTTAGATAAATAGCCAAAACCGTTTAACTCACAGGCAGCGACGCCAAGAAGTAATAGGCTCCAACCCTGCACCACTATAGAATGGTGAGGAGGGGTCGATGTAGCTTTTACCCCAGAGGTCGGGATCGATATCCACAAAGAGTTATAAGATGGAAATTGGATTCCTATCCGACCTAGCTATGGCCCTTGAATTCCGTTCCCTAGTTCAATCCGGAACTCCAGATGTGTAAGTAGAGGCCAATCGGCTCTGTCCTTTTCAAAGAGGTTATCCTTGTCTCTCCCCGCTTCTTAGTCTTATAGGATAGCTCACCATTCAAGTAAGTCACTTTACCCGGTGCTTACTGTCTTCTTTCTAGCCTAATTGGTAGCAGTCCCTTTTTAGTACCAGAGTTCTTCGTATATAATAAAGTATCTTCCGCCCCCTTCCACAACTATTTAGCTTTCCTATCGGGCTCTCCAATCTAATTCAAGGTCCGTGGAAGGCTATCCCACAATCCTTCATGAAAACCCTCTTTAAAGCCTATATCGCGTCGTTTTAGGCACAATAACTGTCTTCCATGTTAGATTCATCGGTCTATGAGTAATCTCATAAAAGGCAGTGTAATAAAGCATCAATACGCATTCATACCATAATAAAATGAATCTTGAGTCTCCACCACATCTATTTCCTGCCCGCTTGTAGCGGTTGGTTAGGCTAGGCCGGTTAGAACCTCTCCGCAGTTCTCGATTCTGATTGAACTACCTTAGTATTGGCAATAGGTCTGAAAAGGTATCTAAAAATATAAAATTTATATATTTGTAAGCTTTTTTGTTTTCCTCCTCTTCGTGTTCTATTGATCAGAAGCATCTAGCAGCGCCACGCCAATATGTATCCTGTCTTTAATTACACTTCTACTCATGAATGGGTTTGATTCTAGTATAGTAGTATTGCTATTTATTACTAAGAAGAAGCTAAGTATAATGTTTTTGTAAGGATTTTCTCAATTTATAAAAGGCACGAGGGAAGCGACTTACACCTAGCCGAGTATCTAATGAAATCTAGAATTTAGGAAAAACTTGTTGTATCTGGGATTGTGATGTAACCTCACACTCAATTACTCACCCTATACCTCTCGGTAGTTTGGATGACTTTTCGCGAATTGGCTTTCTCAATCCTAATTGGGTGTTCAAACAGAGCAAGTGAAATTGGCTCAAGTCAAGTATTACTATCTCTAGGTTTAACGCTTTAATTGGGGCTATCAATCTCTTGATTTCACCCCAATTCCTTGTTAGCCCATTTTAACTAGACTTAGGTCCTCTTTCTCAAGAAGAACCCTAGTAAAAAAGGCATGAATCAGTGTTTGCAACAACCAATTCAAAAAATAAAGCATGAAACAAGCTAAATATCACTAACCCAGAAACAAACAAGCCATAAAATTAAAGACTCATTAAATACCCACACTAGGGTTGGGTCACAACCCTAGCTAATGAGTCTAGCTACTCATAATCAAGGTAGATATCAAAGATGGATATGAAATAATAGCCATAAATGTTAATTACAAGAACAAAATCTAAAGTTATAAGCTAAATATACTCTAAAATTTTACTCAAAGAGGAAAAGTGTTGCTGTTCACGAGCTCCCTAATACAAAAGATGACCTAAAAATGTGAAAAAGAACTATTTATACACAACTAAAATTACTGGACATAAATGCCCTTGCGGAGGTTCCGCTGTCAGCGAAATAACAGGCGCCTCAGCGAATAGCCTTCCGTGACCGCGCAATAAGGAGCACGGACCGCGTTTCTTCATATTTGGATTTGGCCTAGGCAGGATTTCGCGGACAGCGTAAAAGCTACCGCGTCCACGTGGTTTTTATTCATAGTCGCGTAAAATGTTCGCAGACCGCGTTCCTTCATTTTGGCTCAGTTGCAGACTCTCTAAACATTGATTCTGCTCCCACTGGATTTCTTACCGCGTCAGCATTAGGAGGTGTCGCGGCCGCGTAAAATGAACGTTGACCGCATCTTATGCTTGGCCCAAGGTTGCCATTCTCTGATTCTCCAATTCTGCTCTCAGTGAAATTTCCTCTGCGGCTGCGCCAATGGCTTCGCGGCCGCACTTTGGTGACGCGGTTAGCGGTCCAAGCTGAGTCCAATTTCATCTCTCTGAACCTGAAGTTCGCGGCAACCCCTTTGTAATTCGCCTTAGTGGAGGAACTTGCGCTGCAGCATAATAATGGCGCTATCAGCGCTCCAGTAGAGTTCAAGACTTGAGCAATATTGTCTCCTTTATGAGTTCGTTTTGGCCTCTTTGCATCATTTTGACCAAAACCTGCAAGTAACCACCTTGAGTTAGTTTTCGTGAATACCTTAACACATTTTTTCCCCAAAACCTAAGCAAAAGAGAGTAAATAGTAGGTTGAAATTCCTAGTTATCAGTCCCGATTTGTTTTCATTTTTTAGCCTACGGGTCACACCCCGATTCTTTTTTGTACTTATTGTGTGTTAGATTCATGCTCATATTTGTTCAAAAATTATCAAGACTCCTAAACCCTAATAATCCTAAACTACCATTATCTAACTAGTATACAAAAGAAATAAAGAGGGTTAGAAGTAGTTTTGAGTTATAGTCGTTAGCTTGACTCTGTCATTTAGGCTCATTTGATCCTGGAGGATTGCTTGTCAAATCCTCCAACAAGGTACCGTTTCATAACGTGACCATTCAGCTTAAAACTTTCATTCCCTACTTCATCCTATATTTTAATTGCCCCATACAGTGAGACGTATTTCACCACATACGGACCTGTCCATCTTGATTTTAATTTTCCGAGGAACAACCTAAGTCTACTATTGTATAGTAAGACTCTGTCCCCTTCATGAAACTCTTTTGGCTTAATCAGACGATCATGCCACCTCTTTGTCTTTTCCTTAAATATTCGCGCATTTTCATGCACGTCCAGTCTAAACTCATCCAATTCGTTCATTTGCGCAAAATTGTGTTTACCTTCAAGACTAAGATCAAGATTAGGTATCTTAATTCACCAATAAGCTTTATGTTCTATCTCAACAGGTAGATGACACGATTTCCCATATACTATTTGAATGGTGAAGTACTTATGGTTGTTTTGAATGCAATTCTATATACCCATAGAGCTTCATCCATATTTGCAGACCAATCCTTACGAGAAGCGCTAACCGTCTTTTCAAGAATTCGTTTAAGTTCACGGTTAGCCACTTCAACTTTCCCACTAGTTTGGGCATGGTACGGGGTTCCTGTTTTGTGTGTGAACCCATACTTAGATAACAATGCAACGAACTGTTTGTTCATAAAGTGCAACCCATTGTCACTGATAATCACTCGAGGTGTCCCAAAACGGGTAAAGATGCTCTTCTGTAGGATCTCACACACCACCCGAACATCATTGGTCCTAGTAAGGATTGCTTCAACCCATTTAGAGACGTAGTCAACGGCTACTAGGATATACTCATATGAATAAGATGATGGGAACAAACCAATGAAGTCAATTCCCCAAACGTAAAAAATTTCACATATTAAAATGGAGTTTAGTGGCATCTCATCCCTCTTGATAATGTTACCTGCTCTTTGACACTTGTCGCATGCAGCTACATACGCCCTTGTTCCTCTGTACAAAGTAGGCCAGTAGAAACCGTCTTCCATGACCTTTGCTATACTGAGATTTCCACCATGGTGTCCTCCAGCTGCTCCATCATGGCAATGAGAAAGAACGCTTGCCATCTCTCCTTCACGCACACACCTTTGAATCACACCATCTACACACAGTTAAAACAAGAAAGGGTCATTCCAAAAATAACATTTTACCTCACCTTGAAGCTTCCTTTTTTGATCACTAGAGAGGTCATGCGGCAACAATCCACTAGCCAAAATGGCTACATCAGCATACCAAGCCAGTCTTTCGGAATCCGCAGTAATGGAGAAAATCTTCTCATCAGGGAACTCTTCTCTTACGTCAACTATTTTAACCGGAGGTCTCTCAAGTCGAGATAGATGATCGGCGACTTGATTTTTTATGCCCTTCTATCTTTGATCTCCAAGTCAAACTCTTGGAGAAACAACACCAACCGCATCAGACAGGTCTTGGACCCTTCTTCCTCAGCAGATATTTCAAGGTTGAGTGATCCGTGTGTACAATCACTTTGCTCCCCACCTTGTATGATCTAAACTTGTCAAAATAAAAGACCACAACAAATAACTCTTTCTCAATAGTGGCATAGTTGACTTGAGAATCATTCAACGTCCTGCCAGCATAGTAAATTGGCCTAAACGTTTTCTCTTTTCTTTGCCCCAGAACTGCCCCCGCAACTACATCACTAGCATCAAACATTATCTCAAATGGATGGCTCCAATCAGGTGTCACCATAATAGGAGCACTTACAATATTTTCCTTTATCAATTTGAACGCTCTTAAGCACTCCACGTTGAAAACAAACTTGACATCTTTCACTAGCAATGCAATCAACGATTTGGCAATGCTGGAGAAGTTTTTGATGAACCTCCTATAGAACCCAACACGTCTCAAGAAACTCTTTACGCTCTTAATCGATGTTAGAGGGATCCTAGCAATTACATCCACCTTGGCTATATCAACTTCAATTCCATGTGCAGTTACTTTGAGGCCTAAGATAATTCACTCGTTCACCATGAAGTGACACTTCTCCCAGTTAAGAACTAAGTGCGTGGCTTCGCAACGCTCAAGCACGAGCTCCAAATTCTTCAAGCACTCCTCAAAGTCATCACCAAAGAGGGTGAAATCGTCCATGAATACTTCTATACACTTCCCATTTAAATAAGAGAATATAGACATCACGCACCTCTAAAAAGTGGCAGGTGCATTACACAACCCAAACGACATCCTCCTGTAAGCAAAAATACCTGACAGGAAAGTGAATGTGGTCTTCTTAATATCTTCTGGGGAAATGGGTATCTGATTGTAGCCTGAGTATCCATCCAAGAAGCAGTAGCATCCATGTCCAGCCATTTTCTCGAGCATTTGACCAATAAAGGGGAGTGGGAAGTGGTCCTTCCTTGTTGCATCATTCAACCATCTATAATCAATGCACATTCTCCACCCTGTAACTGTTATTGTAGGGATCAATTCATTATCTTCACTTTTCACTACTATCATACCCCCTTCTTAGGTACAACCTGTACTGGAATAATCAACTAGCTACCAAAGATGGGAAATATCACTCCGTTATCTAGCAATTTGATGATCTCCTTATGCACTTCCTCCAAATTTTGTTCACCCTGTGTTGGGGCTGCACCACTAGCTTGTTCTCTTCTTCCAACATAATTTTGTGCATGCAAATGACTGGACTGATTCCTTGAATATTAGCTATACTCCACCCAATGGCCTTCTTGTGCCTTTTCAGCAGCTTCACCAGCTTTCGCTCCTGCGTACATGTCAAGGCAACAAAAATAATCACAGGAACATTGTTAGTTTCAAGAAAAGCATATTTTAAGTGAGTGGGGAGTACTTTGAACTCCACATTAGGCTTAGAAGCCTCCTCTTTAGTTCCTCCTCATCAACCATTTGATCCTCAATTTCAAGAGCTTCAACCTCTTTTTTTTATTTCAGGATCTTCATCCTCTATTATGCTAGACTGAGTAATACACATCTAAAGTATCCCCTACAAGCTTGTCAAACTTGTATTTTTTAGCCAATTCTCCAACAACAACCAACTTGAAACACGAGTATGCGGATGCCTCATCGCTGGGGTATTTCATCATCCTCTTCATCTGGACCACAACTTTTTCGTTGCCCACTCTGAGCATAAGCTGCCCTTCATAGATATCAAGGATATCTCTACCTGTACATAAGAAGGGTCTCCCTAGAATTAGAGGCACCTCTTTGTTCACCTCCATATCCACCACAATAAAGTCTACGGGGAACACAAACTTGTCTACCCGCACTAGAATATCCTCAATGATTTCCTCAGGTAGAATAGTGGTTTGGTCAGCCAGCTGTAGGGACACTGGTATTGATTTGATCACTCCGAGCTCACCTTCCTGTTTTCTAAATATAGACACATGCATTAGAATTATCGACTCACCAGAATCACAGAGGACCTTGTCAAATTTTTCACTCCCCAACGAGCATGGTACGCTGGAGCTACCTGGGTCCCCACACTTTTGGGGAATTTTATTTTGTAATATGGCACTGCAGTGGGCATTTATCTTGACCACTGTTGTTTCCTCTAATTTTTTCTTGCTAGATAGGATTTGATTCAAGAACTTTGCATAGGTCGGCATCTGAGTGAGTACCTCTGTGAAGGAAATGCTCACATAAAGTTACTTGAGCATCTCCAAGAGTCGCCCAAAAAATTTGTCAAGTTTCTCCCGCTTCATCTTTTGAGGGAATGGTAGAGCTGGCATATGTCTACTTTCTTCAATCTCCTTTTGTACCCCACTACTCTAGCCTTGCTGCTCTTCACATTTCTATTTTCTGATGGTGTCTCTGCCTGTTCACCACCTCGACCGTGAGGTTATTCTGCTTGGGGAGTATCCCGTCAAAGAGTCTTTCTATCTACTAAAGCATATAAAGGGAAAATCTAAGATTGAGGCGAGCTTATAGGTGTATTCGGAATCGTGGAGTGCATTAGCTGTGATATACTTTTATTAACAGAACAACCACTCTTCTATTGTCTAACATGATGGAGCCCCTGATTAGAGACTTGGCGAGGTTGTGATTGGATAGAATCGCGGGTCTAGCTTTCACCACCGGATCAGCCAATGTCTTGCCACTTCTTAGATATAAAACATTGATTGTTTTCTTTGGGTTCTTTTCACTGTCAGAGGGAAAAGTCCCAGGAGCCCTCTTAGATAACAAATTTACAGTCTGTACCAATTGTCTTTCTAAATTCTGAATGGATGCGCCATGCTCTCGAATGGCTGTGCCTTGAGTCTCAAATTTTTCATCTGATTTGTTGATGAATGCCTTCATGCGATTATTTTGCTGCCATGAATTTAAACTCCCACTAGGTGAACTCCACGAAAAAACTAGATGTCTTTGACCCATAGCATTATAGTTGTTCCCGCCTTGGTAGTTTCCTCTTTTAATATTACCCACTGTGTTGACTTCCTCAGCTGATGCTTACACTCATGTGTAGGGTGTCCTAATCCACAAAAGTCACATGTTGTTTGCAGCTCATTCTGTCTTTGGCTAATGTCAATTTTTTATCTCCTTGGCCATGGTGTCTAGCTCAGATTGCATGGATGTGCTAAAGTCCACCTGGTGAACCCCAATCGATTTTCTTCTATCATTACTCTCAGTCGACCACTGATTAGCATCCTTAGATAATTCATTAAGGATTAAGACAACCTCCTTCAGCGTTTTCTTCATTAGTGAACCTCCACATGCAGTATTCAGAGTTTGTTGTGAGGACGGTGTCAATCCATCCCAAAAATCCTGGAGTTGCATCCTTAATTCGATTCCATTATGCTGACACTTTCTGACTATCTCCTTGAATCGTTTCCAAGCTTCAAAAATCGTTTTTGTCTCCTTGTGGCAGAAATTGTGGATTTCCCTTCTGAACTTCCCAGTTTTTGCAGTTGAGAAGTACTTGTCAAGAAACTTCTTGGTCATATCTTTCCATGTCCTGATATAACCTTTGGGTAAGCTACGAAGCCATTACTTTGCGTCACCTTTCAATGAAAAGGGGAATGCCCTTAAGTAGACTTCATCCTTTGATACTTCATTGTATTGGAAGGTGTTCATGATATCTTCAAAGTCCATCAAGTGAGTAGTAGGATATTCATTCATCTTCCTTCTTAAAGTGCAGTTGTTTTGGATAGTTTGAATCAAGCCTTGCTTCAATTCGAAGTTGTTTGCTGCTATGGGTGGGGGTCTGACACTTGATAGTCCTTGGTTATAGACTAGCCTAGCATAGTCACCCAATGATCTTCCAGGCCTGGGTGATGCATTCTCAAACTGGTCTTCAACCAAGGGTCGGTTTAGATTGAATCTTAGACCCCATCATCGTTGACGGTCTCATCAACAATTCTCCGTGCAACTCTTAGTTGTACTGCCTCTCTTGCAGCTAAGTCTACTCTATCATTTTCTTTGTTTTCCATGGTATCTTGAGTCAAAGTTTGACCCAAGAATTTTTCTGTTAAGTCTCTTTATTTTCTCAGTTGTCGCAGGTGTTTCTCCAACTCTGTTTTGTAGGGTATCACTTCCTTTGAAGATGATCGAGTCATACACCAGAGAAATCAAACTTGTATCCCGCATACAAGTAACAAACATGAATAATTAAAGTAAAAATTAGTTCTTGAATTAGTACTAAAAACTATTTTAAACGTTATTGATTGCCAATCCCCAATAACGGCACAAAAATGTGACGAGCGCAAAACACAACACAAAATTATTGCTCGCAAATCAAAGATAATATAGTTTTAATTATCGTCTCAACATGGATTGGATTTAAACAATGTTCGAATAATCTTCAGTTGATTACTATCTAGGAAATTTAACACTTGATTTGATGACTATTACTACAATTAACTACTAAAAATTAAGTAAGTAACATTTGATCACAAAAGACAGCACATGAACAATGAAGAAATAGCAATGAGAGAAATAAGGGTATTTGACTAGATAGGTGCAAGATAATTGAATCGGGATCCAATTCTTGAGTTAATTCACTCTATAATACTGTTGATTCTCATGAATTTAATAGATAGTCAGATTACACTTGAAGTTAATATTCCTCTTCCAATTAAACGTTAATATCAATAATTAATCCAATTGAAACACGGTAAACAATTGCAACAATAAAATGATGGTTATGATCTAAAGGGTAACTTCTCACGAATATTTCCCTATTTTCTAGTTCGATTAACAACTCAAGAGGCTCTTTCGACTACCTATTTAAATCACGAATTTAAACTAGAGCATAAGATGTAATTCAATTCAATATAATGCTCCACTTTCTATTTAGAAAAATAATAAATAACTTCATAATACGAAGTAAACTCCATCATTTTATTCTAACAATTATCAAGAATCGAATCCCTAATCAAAATATCAAAACACCGTATCTGTACCCTAATAAAATTTAGTGCATAGCTATGGAATAAGTCATCTCAATACGGTTCAAAAACAAAGAAAACATCAATACTAATGATCCGATGAAAACTCCCATATTGTACCGATTGTAGGTTGAAATCTTGATGAATTCTTGTGTCTTCTTTCCTAGGTTGCTTCTTCAATCTTTCGTAGGTCAAAAGTCCCTTCAAAATCGTGTTTTTGGTGTATTTATACCATGTAGAAAAAGGCGCGGACGAAATTACCCTTTCCTAGCCAAACTTGGAAATCACTCAGACAATTTTGCACAGCTGCGCCGCCCTATGCGGCGCGCTAGTGAGGATCCATAGAGCTCGCATTTTTCTTATCAGGCTACTTCTGCACTGCCGTGTCGCTCCTTGAGACACCCTATGCAGCGCGGTTGTGGTTTTCTCAGAGTAAATTCATAAGTTCACTTTTTGATATCCGGACTTGGTCATCGACCCTCGAACGTGATCCCGACTTAATTTTTTGGGCTTCTACTCAGACTTCAAAGCTCCAACTTGTTCGAGTTCGCTTCAAATTACCTAAATAGCTTAGAATTATTTCCTACAAGGCATAAACCACGTAATAAGTATAATTACTATAATTTAAGCTTAAACACACATAAAATGCAATAATTAGAGTGCAATACTACGGCTAAAACATGGGTTTCTAGCCTACCATCAAAGAACAATTACTTATGGACTCTAGAATGCCTAGAGACACTAAGAGATCTAAAATGGTACCTGTCTAGTCCTCTAGTGTTGTCAAACTGGGAGAAGGTGAGCAACTATTGATTTACCTGGCGGTCTCATAAGTAGCAATAAGCGTTGTTTTGTTCTGGGAAGAAGAAGGTGCGCAATTTACCGTTTATTATGTTAGTAAAATATTATCGGGAGCGGAGACACGATATCCGCACCTTGAAAAGTTGGCCTTAGCTCTCGTAGTTGCCTCTCGAAAGCTTAGAACTTATTTCTAATGTCACATGATAGCCGTTGTGAAAACTTTTCCCATGAAGAATGTCCTTTATAAACCCGAGTTATTAGGATGTTAGGCTAAATGGGCAGTCGAAGTTAGTGAATATTACATTAAATACAAGCCCAAGATTGCAATCAAGTCACAATTTTTGGCCGACTTCGTGGCCGAGTTTAGTCCGAGATTAATGCCTTTAACTGCTGAAGAAGAAGTATTGGTATCGGGAACTTTGGACCTTGTTTACAGATGGAGCTTCAAACGTAAAAGGGTCAGGTACGAGGCTTTGGTTGCAGGACTTGAACTAGCTCGGGTACTAGGTTCTGAGGTTAGTGAAATAAAGTGCGATTCCTAGCTGGTGGTGAACCAATTATACAAATATTTTGACGCCAAGGAGAAGTGCATGCAATAATACTTGAACAAGGTTCAAGTATTACTTTCTCGGTTCACAGAGTTGTCAATCTTCCACATTCTAAGGGAGGAATATGTGGAGGCAGGTGCATTAGCCAATTTGGGTTCATCCACAGAAATGAAAGGATCTGATTCCAGTGCGGTAGTTCAATTGCTACATTCTATGTTGGATGTGGACGGCTACTGTGAAGTTAATTCAACCAAATTAATCTGGGGTTGGAGGAATGAATTCATTAAATATCTAAGTGCCACAACCCGGAATCCCAACCTCGGGGTCGTGATGGCGCTAAACATCAACTTTCTAGTCAAGCCGACGTGAGATAATTAAATAGCCAACTTTAACAGTTAAAAACAAATGATGATATACGACGAGAAATAGAAACTTAATCTAACACAGTACTAATATAATCACGTGATAATATCTACTCCCAAAAATCCGGAGTCATGAGTACACGAGCAACTAGAAGTCTACAAACGAAGTCTTAGATAACTACAACTTTTTCGAAGGAAATGAACAGTAAAAGTTGGAAAAGGAAGGGGACTTCAAGGTCTGTGAATGCCAGCAGATCTACCTCGGGTCTCTATAAGTAGTGATCCAAGCTGACTGATGACGTCCAAATTCACTAATAAAAAGTAAATGGACATGGTAACATGCAATATAATTTACCCAACTATGAGTCGGGGTAGAATCCCACAAAGAACAATATGCAGGAGATCAGGCGTGTAAGAGAATTATCACTTATTAGGCTAAGCCAAACACTTATAAATTTTTTGAGAAAATATTTATGTCTGATTTGCAAAAATGTAAACTAACCTAGAAACCAAGTAAAATGATCAATGGCTACAAGTATGGATACATGGGGAATTACACTCAAGTAACAATCCAATGTATTTCATGATTTGACAAATATGAGCGAGTTTAGGTTAATTAGCCTCTGGTAATAAGTTTATATTAGCTTCTTCCGAAGACTAACAAGAATTCCTAATTGAATTGTCCCTAAAAAAATTAAGAGATTAGGCACACCCGAATATGGCTACAAGTAGTTCAATCCTATTCCTAGGTAGAATCTATAAAATAAGGGTTAAAGCCTCACGTTCTTGTTAATTAATCTTTCCCAAGCCCAAATAATCTTTCCCTGTAACACCCCATACTTTAGAAAGAGTCCCACATTGGCAAAACACAAGAGGGATGTTAGGTACATAAGTTAACAAGCCTTAGACCATAGTGACACATTTTAAACCCGTAAGGGCCTAGGCCCAGAGCGGACAATATAACTAGCGGGCTGGGCTATTACATATGGTATCAAAGCCATTCTTGTGTCAACCTTGTCGATGGTGGCTCTGAGTTCAACTGAGTTTGGCGGGGCAAACCTCAGTGCTAAGTCTAGGAAAATCCCATGCGGTGAGGCAAACCTCAACGAGGACGCCGTGTCCATAAGAGGGGGTGTATGTAACACCCCAGACTTTAGACAGAGCCCCACATCGTCAAAACACAAGAGGGATGTTGGGTATATAATTTTACAAGACTTAGACTATAGTGACGTGTTTTAAACCAGTGAGGGCTTAGGCTCAGAGCGGACAATATCACTAGCGGGCTGGGCTGTTACATTCCCAAAATTTATTCAAAGTTAAAGGGCGAGTCTCAGGGTTAGCTAATCCCTTCAGAAACATTAAAGAACAAGAATAATAAAGAAACAATAACTCACTTCATCATAAATAAAAATCGTTCAATACATAAACACAACAAGATATTTAATTCACACTTTAAATATGAATATTTCCATAAACAAGATTCAAGTGTTGGAAAAAAATACTACACACTTAAATATTCAATACAAATGAAGAAATGAGCATAAATGAGTAAGCAATTCTCAACCAAAATCTTCAAATCATCAAGACCCAAATGTGTGTGCAAGAACCCTAGCTCCAAAACTTGTCTTCTCTATCCTATGGACTGAAAAATACGCAAAAGAGATTTTACAAATGATCTAGGATGTGTATTAAATGGTTTGGGGCTAAAAAATGTGAAATTACAGAAGTACCAAGAACTAAAGCGCGATCTTCGCATTTGCGAAGATATGTTCGCATTAGCGAACTAGGACTTTACTATTGATTATCGCATTTGCGAAGGTTGACTGCATGCTTTGACCACGCATTTGCGATCTCTTTTTTCGCATTTGCGAACTCTGCTTGAATGGGCCTACTTCAAAATTGCGATCGGTTACACGCAATTGCCAAATCTGCTATCTTCGCATTTCCCACAAATGTGTCGCAATTGCGACACCTGAGACCATTTTGCAGATTTACTTCTTTTCAACTTCTTTTTGACTCATTTTCACTTGGTTTCTTCATGATCACTTCTAAATCACATAGAACCTATAAAATAGAAGGAAGCGACATTAAACACATGATTTTATCACTCAAACACAACAAAAGGTTGAGCTTAAAGACAAGATAAGTTGGTAAAATACCAACTTATCAAACCCCCAATCTTAAACTATTGCTTGTCCTCATGCAATGAAAGCGCAAAAATCTCCTCCCAAGTATTTAACTCAATAGTGCATCAAAATCATGCCAAGTCAAAAAGATCTACTCCAGACATAAACAAATGACTTCGATTGGTACCAACAATTAATCCAAAGCATACGAAATACCAAAAACCTCTCATGAAAATCATTACCATTCAAGTGCTCAAACACTATGTAAATTAAAGTAGCAATCAAGTCCTGACACTAAAGCTTCAGAATTTACCTCTCTATCACAATTATCTTCCCTCGTTCATTCCTCCCAATTGGAAATGGGATTAAAGTCACAACTCAAATCTCATGTTCTCTCACACATAAGAGAGAATCCCATACTCATAAATTGCAATTCAAAACATAAATGGGATATCAAATGGAAAGAATTAACTCTCTCTCACAAAAATGTTCAAATGCACACAAGTAGTACCATATGCTTGCCCTTCATATATTTCTCCACTAATGTAGACAAACTTGGTTCAAAATCAATTAGGACTCAAAGGGTTGTAGTTTCGGATTTTAGTTAAGGTAGAGCATAATTTTTGTTAGAGTGACTCAAAACCTCCCCAAGCACTACAATTTTTCAACAATCAAAGTACACTTCCTCCAAAAACTTTTCCACCCTTTTTTCGTTTTTTATTTCATCACCTAGTCTTCCATTTATTCACAATTCCTTATTCTTTTTGTTTCCAATATTACTCTTTTCTCTTTTTTTTATTACCTTTCACCTTTTAAGCAACTTCCACACCACAACTTTTCCAACCTTCACCCCCAAACTTAGGCTTTTACCCTATGTTTAAACTTCAAAGTACTTAGGGAGGTAGGGTGCCAAAAGAAAATCAATAATGAACGATAGTTTGTAACATGGTTGCTAAAGAAAAAGTTTAAAGGCTCAAACGGGGTTGACTAGGGAAAATATGCAAGGGTAGGAAATTTAGGATACAATAGCGGTCCAAGGAAAGCCTAACATCATTTTTCAACCCAAGTTAGTCTAGGATTTCGACTTAAAGCAAATTCCGGGCAAGTTCTAGACTACAAATGATGCAAAAGAACTCACAATACGTCTCACCACACGTGGCACATGAAAATTCAAGTGGAATACAAATCCAAAATCCAATTGAAACCAATGAACTCAAGGAAGTCGCATATAGCCTAATAAGCTATGTATTGAGTCAAAGATCAAGAATACATATGCCGAGGTTTAAATCATGCTGGTACCAAACAAGCCGCAAATTGGCCAATGGGCACAAACCCCAATTCATACCATTTATTCTTCCTAAATTAACAAAAACTATATCTAAACTACAAGACTAATTCCCTCAAGAAAGTCGCCTAGCTATCCATCATCGAAACATAAATTTACCAAAAGTTACCCGGTTCAAAAAAAGAAAATTGGCATCCTCGGAAAAAGAACTACCGTGAAAAGAAAACCAAGGATATCGCCACCAAAATAACACATACTATATAAAAACAAATCAAGAAGCTAATAAACATAAAGTAAATAAAACATACAATATATAGAAAAACTTTAAGAAGCTAGTAAACATACTAATATAACACATCACATGAAAACAAAATAACATGCATGGAAAAAAATACCAACCCATGTCTTGTAGGTGATAGAGTTGGTTCACAGCTTCAACTCCGAAATGCACCATTTTTCCGTGAATCCTCAGATTTGGCTTTTTAACCTGATGGCTAGGAGATTTGCTTAGAACTCCCTCACCTATTGCTCATTGTCTCTGCAAGGTTGAGGGGCAAAACATGTCCAACCCATGTCTACAAGTTTCCGATGGAACTCTGGAAGACATTCTGGGACCTTATCCAACAATATAACACTTTCCGGGAGCAACCTCTTCGAGATCAACTCACCATAGTACCGTTCCTGACATTCAAGTGACAAGAATCAGTGCTTTTCATAATTCTCCTCAACTTCCAAAGGATTTTCATGCGCCGATTCATCGGAGTTCGAGCTCATTTTTAGCTTTCGACACCTGTAAAGAAAGTATTTGAGTGAGAACGTGGTATGGCTATGAAATATATTTCAAAATGAGTAAAATATGCCAAAGATATGATTGGACATTCGAAACCCAGCCTTAGAAAAATTTCAGGATTTTCACTTCAGCAGCAGTCTGCTCTCTGAAGTCGCAATTGTGACATTTTCTTCGCAATTGCGAAGGCGATAGGACACCCAAGGTGTCGCAAAAGCGAACAATTCTTCGCAATTGTGAAAATGGTCATTGCTGACAGATTTCGCAATTGCGACCACGTCTTCACATATGCGAAGAGGCCATTGCAATTGCGACCTCATCGTCCCCAACCATAGAGCAATCCTAAGATCCAACAATTTTCGAGCAAAATCACATTTTTGGATACACCAATCAGTTTTTTAGGCACATAAATATGGAATAAACATCCCACACAACCACAAGTTGAAGATCACTTCTCTTTTAACAAAGCCATGAGTATTTAGACTTCCCCATTTTTCAAGCAAAGAAAAAGGCTCACACTCTCAACCAACCTTACCCAGAAATCAACACATGAATTGAACAAATTTTAAACAATTTCTGACAAAAGAACGACCCATTTTTAAACCTAGGTATTGAGAAATAAAGGAGAGACGAAGAAGGAGATGAAGCAATAGACAATAAGAGCACAAATATTGAGCCTTCATACCTTGATGCTTATAATTAAGAGTGAAAATGGTGGATTTTGAGAGTTAGGAGAGTGAGGAAGATGAAGGTCGTGTATCTTTTGAAGAACCCCAACATTTCTAACTTTTTTCCAAAATGAAACACATTTACCCGTTTAAACCCTCTAATGTCGCATTTGCGACCCGTTCTTCGCAATTGTGAACTTTGAAGTTTCAACAGTGGTCGCAAATGCATCACTTTTCTCGATTTTGCGAAGGTCCCAAGTTCGCAAATGCGAACACTGCTTCTGCAATTTTAGCAGCTACTGGTTTTGCCTCTCTGGACCACTCCGACCTACTCAAATCAACTCCAAAAATTCTAAAACTTGGCAGATTAGTCAAAAACAACATTCTAAGCTATTCTAAAAAAGAAACTTCAAAAATGACTTAAAACTTTGAAAATGATGGGTTGCCTCCCACCAAGCGCCGCATTTAATGTCGTGGCACGACGCAAATCAACTTTACCACTTTTCTCGCCACTTGGACGATATGAATTGGGCACCTAACTTGGAATCAAGCTTGTGACAACAAGTGGTGGAGGGTGGTAAGTTGATGATCAATCCAAACTTTAATTTCGTCATTTTGCATTTCTTGGCTTTTATGTGAGGAATGTCATTTTGTCTTCTTGTTCCCTCAAATAAGATGTATGGCCTTTGACTTTCCTCTTCGCAATCCCTCATTTATTCATGTAGTTCAAATCCTATATAACCACACAATTTCAATGTTGAAAAATGCTTGGAATGTGACATCAAACCTCCAAATAGCAATTCTTCCCAGATTTTGACCTCTTCTTTTCCCCCGGATTAGAGTCAATCTCAACCATATTTTCAATTACACCGGTTGACTCTAATTCCATATTTTACTTGAAATCACTAGCAAGCACGGAGGCGATTGGCGGATGTTCAATTCTTGATTCCTCAAAATAAAGCTCACTTTCTTCCTCGATGTCGGACTCTTCTTGATCTCTTTCCACACTCTCAATTTGGTGGGCATAGTGAACCTCAACCAATATTTTCATTTTCTTTTCCATGGTGCGGATATCATCATCATTTTGAGTTAGTGCTTATTTTAAGTCCTCCATTGCCAAGTTGTGCTTATTCTGATTTTCAAGAATGGCCTCCAACATGAGCATCATCCTCTCATTTTTAGAATTTGAGAGTTCTTCTTGGTTTTGATCAAGTTCCAAGGAAGGATTTTCGGCTTCCACATCTAAGGAAGGTTCTTGGCTATCATTCACTTCCGAGGCTTTTTGGACCTCTAAAGTGTCAAGCATTTCTTCCATTTGTGAGTTCAAACTTTCAAGCACTAAGTCATTTTGGAGACTATTTTCCAAAAGCTCCTCTAAGGCACTTTTCTCTTTGTTTCCTCCTTCAAGTAAGCATTATGACATGAGCTTGAACTCTCCATTTTGACCATACTCAACTTCTTCCACTTCCATATCCGTATACTTGTCATCAGAAAAAGTAGAATCATCATAGCGGGAGGTTGGGGAAGGGAATGACAAATAAGAACAATAATCCCAATGACCATTTTGACGACCACACTTATCACAAATATTGCGCTCATGGGTTTAAGATTGTGCACACAATCCGCCCCTGGGAGAATATAAATAATTTTTCCCTGAGTGTGATCCTCCACAATATGGACACGGGTCATCAAAAGTATGAACAACTACCCTCCGACCAATTTTCATTATATGATACTATTTTTTTTAAAACTAAGAAAATAAACAAGAAGATAAACAAAGATAAGAAAAATAATTACACAAATATTGACAAGTTTGGACCATAACACTTACGCTTACTTCTAAAAAATCTTAAATACGCCAAATTATTCCCCGACAACGGCGCCAATTTTGATTACGTCCAAATCCACTTCTAAAAAGTAAATGGACACGGCCGCATGCAATATAATTTACCCAACTATGAGTTGGGGTCGAATCCCACAGAGAACAATATGCAGGCTATTAGGCATGTAAGAGAATTATCACTTATTATGCTAAGCCAAACACTTAGAAGTGTTTTGAGAAAATATTTATGTCTACTTTACGAAAATGTAAACTAACCTAGAAAGCAAGTAAAATGATCAACGTATACAAGTATGGATACACGAGGAATTACACCCAAGTAACGATCCAATGTATTTCACAATTTTACAAATATGAGAGAGTTTATGTTAATTAGGCTCAGGTAATAATTCTATATTATTTTCTTCTGAAGACTAACAAGTATTCCTAATTGAATTATCCCTAAAACAATCAAGAGATTAAGCACACCCGAATTTGGCTACAAGTAGTTCAATCCTATCCCTAGGTAGAATCTATAAAATGAGGGTTAAAGACTCAAGTTCTTGTTAATTAGTCTTTCCCAACCCCAAATAATCTTTCCCAAAACTAATTAGAAGTTAATGGGCGAGTCCTACGGTTTGCCACTCCCTTTGGAAATATTAAAGAACAAGAATAATTAAAGAAATAATAACTCACTTCATAATAAATAAAAATCATTCAATACATAAGCACAACAAGATATTTAATCCACACTTTAGATATAAATATTTCCATAAACAAGATTCAACTGTTGTAAAAAATACCACATACTTAAATATTCAATACTGTAACGACGCGGGTTGTTTCGTGAGATTAACCCTGTTTCCTAAGTTTCCGCTTTTTCTTGAGTTATTTAACCTAATTATAATGTGTTTGTTCGGTTGGTTCGGGTTCAGAGCGGTCGTGGTGAGAATTGAGACACTTAGTCTCTTAAATGAGCTTAATAGTTGGGAAAGTAAACGGGGAGTTGACTTATAAGTAAACGACGTCGAAATGTGGATTTTATAGCTAGGATAGCTTCGTTAGGTGATTTGGGACTTAGGAGTGTCATCAGGAGGTGATTTTGAGGTCCGGAGTAGATTTAGGCTTGAATTGGTGAAATTGAGTTTTTGGCGATTTTCGATCGGCAGTGAAATATTAGATTTCGGGGTTAGAATTGAATTTCGGAAGTTGGAACAGGTTCGTAGGTTCATTTTGGATGTGCGTGCAAATTTTCAGGTCAATCAGACGTGTTTTGGATGGTTTCGGCATCTTTGGCGACATTTAGAAGTTTCTAAGTTCATAGGCTTGAATCCAAGGTGAATTTGGTGTTTTGGCGTTGTTTTGAGTGGTTCGAAGGCTCGATTAAGTTTGAATGATGTTATGAGATGTGTTGTCATGTTTGGTTGAGGTCCCGAGGGCCTCGGGTGTGTTTCGGGAGGTTAACATACCAATTTTGGATGTTAGAAATTGTTGATTTTTTTTGGTGTTCAGTTCTAGTGTTCTTCTATGCGATCACAAGAGTAAGGATGCGATCGCATAGGCTTGTATGGGGAATCATGATATTTGTTCTGTGCGACCGCGTTTGGGTGGTCGCGATCGTGTGGAGTAAGGGGCTGTGTGCTATGCGATCGCGCGTGTGGACTGTGCGAACGCATAGGGAGTGAGGCGCGTGAAGGGGTTTTGGGGTTGTTCTGTGCTACCGCGTGGCCCAGGGACGCGATCGCGTAAGGAAGATTGGGGCAGTGCTTCGCGAACGCGTGGTATTTCACGCGAACGCACTGAGAAAGGGCAGCTGGGCAGAATCTTTTAAACATAAAAAATGAGGGTTTAGTCCATATTTTCAAAAACCCATTAGAGAGCTCGGGAGAAGGTGAAATTTGAAGGGATATTCAGTGGAGTTCTTGGGGTAAGTATTCTTCAATCATATTTGGGTTAATTCCATGATTTGGTCTTGTTTTTCATCATTTAATTTGAGGAATTAAAGTGGAAATTGGGGGAAAATGGGAGGAAAGTTTGGGAATTGCTTTTGATGATTTGAGTGGGAAATTTAGGTCGGATTTTGATGAATTTGATATGGGTAGACTCGTGAGGGAATAAGGATTCTAGTTTTGTGATTTTTAACAAATTTTGAGACGTGGGCCCAGGGGTCGGGTTTGGCCAATTTCGGGATTTTTGGGTAATTTTGATAATTTTCGAATGGGCTTCGTTCCTTGGCATATAATAATGATATAAATCTGATTTTTGGTAGATTTGGAGCAATCGGAGGACGAGTCAAGAGGAAAAGGCACTGTGGTCTAGGACTTTAGCCGGTTTTGAGGTAAGTAACGTTTCTAAACTTGGTTCTAAGGGTTCGAAACCCCGAACTATATGATATATGACTATAATTATGGTGACACACATGACAAGTGACGGGCGTGTGGGCGTGCACTGAGTAGTTTGTGGCCTGGCTCATCCCATGGCACCGTCTAGTAGCTATTATGGATTGATATCCACACTTCTATTAATGTGGTACATGTGAACATGTTAGAAATCATGTTAAGTATAAATGCTAAGGCTTCACGCCAAAAATGCTGAGACCCGAGTGGTCTTGTATTACTGTCTCATTATGTGATTATTTGATTTCATGTACTCAATCCTGTCATAGCATATAATTTCATGCCTCAGTCTCGGTAACTATTAATTTTACTCATATTTATCATTATTTGGGCTGATTTATGCATCTGTGAGCCATGTGAGCGAGACTGGAGAGTAATGACTGAGTGAGGCCGAGATCCTGTTATTGAGATAGTTGTGAGATTGGACTGCACACCGCAGCGATACATCATGCCTTCGTTGGCTTGATATAGCGCTTGGGCTTATAGGAGCGCCTCCGGAGTCTTTACACCCCCATTAAGTGCAGTAATATTGAGGGATGGATGTTACCTGGACATGGACCTTGTCCGAAGTTGATGTTATGTGAGGGATGGATCGTCCCTGGACATGGATCTTGTCCGAGTGATTGACTTCCGGAGATGGATCTTCTCCATAGGGATGGATTGACCTTTTTCCTCAGTACGGAGTGACTACAGTCACCGATGTTCATGTACATTCCGGGATGGACCTTCCCTGGGCTTGAGAGCCATATATGATACTGAGTGGACTTCTGTGTGAGAGTTGTGAGCACTGTGTTCATTTACACATTGGTGTTATATATATATATATATATATATGTTGTCATGTAGAGTATACTGGGCATACATGGCATATTGTGTTCACTTTCTGATAAACTATTAGCATGTCTAATTTCTGTACGCTGTTTATCGTAAATTATGAGGTTTAGTCCGTCACTACCCCTCAGCCCATAGTTTGGGTTCGTTACTTCTGAGTTGGTGTAGTCACGTTACCCCATGCACCTTGTGTGCAGATCCAGGTACATCAGGACCCGGTAGTGGTTGCTGAGCAGCTGTCAGAGTTTCAGGAGTCTTCGAGGTAGCAGCTGGCGATTGCAGCCTCGATTTCTCCATCTTTATCTTCCTGTCGCATTTTTCCTTATTTCAGACCATGTTGTCCATTTTCTATTTTGACATTTTATGTTGTAGTAGCTCGTGACTGAGTGACACTAGATCTGGGGTTGGATTTTGTCTCAAAATTGTGTTTTAAATGATGTTAGACTTTCAAATGGATTGTTATCGATATTTTGCTTCTAAATTTATAAATTTTCTTAAAAATAAACTTGGATTCCACGAAATGTGTGGCTTGCTGGATTCCACAACATGCACCATCACGACTAAGTGTTTTGGGTCGTGACAAGTTGGTATCAGAGCTCTAGGTTAAATAGGTCTCACCAGTCATGAGCAGGTTTAGTAGAGTCTTGCGGATCGGTTCGGAGACGTCTGTACTTATCTTCGAGAGGCTACATAACCCATAGGAAAAATCTCACATTCTTGAATTCTGCCGTGCGAACCTGTTGATTCCTGGAACTAAAATTCTTTTGTTTTCATTCTCTCACAGATGGTGAGGATTCGTGCTACCGATCGGGGTGATCAGGCGCCAGCTGGACCAGTGAGAGGTCGATGCCGCGGTCGAGGCATGGCAGAGGGAGGGGTACAACCCGCGTAACATCTGGGGTAGTACCTGTGGACCCTGCTACTGTTCAGGATCAGGTCCCCGCCGTTGAGATTCCAGCGGGACAGACTCAGGAAACGGCAGTGCCTATTGTGATTTCGGATCTTCGGGAGACTCTTGCTCAGATTCTGACTGTATGCACCAGTCTTGCACAGGCAGTCGCGATGTCTACTACTGCCTCTACCTCTCAGGCCGGGGGAGGCACTCAGACTCCAGTTGCCCGGACACCTGAGCAGGTTACTCAGGGGATTTAGACACCGGGGACAGCTCCAACCCAACTGGTTGTCCCAGTCCAGGATTATGTGGTCCCGACTTTGGCAGATGATGAGCAGCGCAGGTTGGAGAGATTTAGTAGACTTCAGGCTCCGATTTTCAGTGGTACTGAGGGCAAGGATTCCCAGGGCTTCTTGGACAAGTGTTAGAGGATTCTTCACACAGCAGGGATATTTGAGGCCAATGGGGTCCCATTTACTACCTTCCAGTTATCAGAAGCTGCACTTGTTTGGTGGGAGGCCTATGAGAGGCATAGACCTGTTGATGCAGCGCCCCTTACCTGGCATCAGTTCTCCATTTTCATCTTAGAGAAGTATGTACCGCAATCCCGCATGGAGGAGCTGCGCAGGGAGTTTGAGCAGTTACGCCAGGGGGACATGACCGTGACGCAGTACGAGATGAGGTTCTCCGAGTTAGCCCGCCATGATATTTGGCTAGTTCCCACAGATAGGGAGAGGATCAGGAGGTTTGTTGATGGCCTCGCTTATCAGCTTCGGATTTTTCTGACCAGGGAGAGGGTATCTGGCGCCTCTTTTGAGGAGGTAGTTGACATAGCTAGAGAGATTGGGTCAGTTTGCCGCCAGGAGAGAGTAGAGAGGGAGACCAAGAAGCCTCAAGGATCTGGTAGTTATGGTGGTGTTCATTCACGAGGTCAGTCTCAGCACAACAGAGGCCGTTCATTTAGGCCTCCTTAGCAAGTCCGCCCAGCCTACAATGGTTCATGATCGGGGCATGGTCCCCATAGCTCTCATCCAGGTCATTCCTCATTTAGCGCTCTTCCTGCCCAGAGTTCTTCTCGTCCACCATCAGTTCAGGGTTCCTCGGCGCATGGTTCTTTTGGTAGTTATTCTGGTTCTAGGGGTTCCCTTCAATCCCCACCGTCATTTGCCGGGAGGGGTTGCTTCGAGTGTGGTGATCCGAGTCATATCAAGAGGTATTGTCCTTGTCTTTTGGGTGATTCATTCCAGCAGAGGAGCCAGCCTTCAGCTTTAGCACCAGTTATTACACCACCCGCCCAGGCAGCTAGGGGTGGGGGTTAGTCAGTTAGAGGCCTCCCTAGAGGGGGAGGTCAATCAAGTGGAGGCAGGCTCGTTTTTATGCACTCCCAACCAAACCAGATGCTATGGCCTCAGATACAGTGATTACAAGTATTGTCTCAGCCTGTCACCGAGATGCTTCGGTTTTATTTGATCCTGGTTCCACGTATTCTTATGTTTCATCATACTTTGCCCATTTTTTGGATATTCCTTGTGAGTCCTTAGTTACATCCGTTCATGTGTCAACTTCGGTGGGCGATACTATTATTGTGGACCGTGTGTATCAGTCATGTGTGGTATCTATTTGGGGTATGGAGACACGATTGGATCTGTTATTACTTAGCATGGTTGATTTTGATGTGATATTTGGCATGGACTGGTTATCTCCGTGTCATGCCGTTCTTGATTGTCACACTAAGACCATGACCTTAGCGATGCCAGGGTTTCCGAGAGTTGAGTGGAGAGGTTCTATTGAGTATGTTCCTAGTAGGGTGATTTCTTACCTGAAGGCCTAGCGTATGGTAGATAAGGGATGTTTATCGTATTTGGCTTTTGTGAGGGATGTCAGTGTTGAGACTCCCACTATTGATTCTGTTCCTATGGTCCTTGATTTTTCGGACGTGTTTCCTGCTGACATGCCAGGTATGCCACCTGACAGGGATATTGATTTGGTGCCAGGCACTCAGCCTATCTCTTTTCCACCGTATCGTATGGCACTAGTGGAGTTGAAGGAATTGAAAGAGCAACTTCAGGAACTCCTAGATAAGGGGTTCATTCGGCTTAGTGTGTCACCTTGGGGTGCACCGGTGTTGTTTGTAAAGAAGAAGGATGGTTCCATGAGAATGTGCATTGACTACAGGCAGTTGAACAAGGTTACAATCAAGAATAAGTATATTTTGCCTCGTATTGATGATTTGTTTGACCAGCTTCAGGGAGATAGGGTGTTCTCTAAGATTGATTTGAGGTCCGGGTATCATCAGCAAAAGATTCGGGATTCTGACATTCCCAAGACAGCTTTCAGGACTCGTTATAGTCATTATGAGTTTATGGTGATGTCTTTTAGGCTGACCAATGTCCCATCAACGTTCATTCATTTGATGAACATCGTGTTTCAGTCGTACCTGGATTCGTTTGTTATTGTGTTTATTGATGACATCCTGGTATATTCTCGTAGCCAGGAGGAGCACACTCAGCATTTGAGGGTTGTTTTGCAGAGATTGAGGGAGGAGAATCTTTATGCAAAGTTATCCAAGTGTGAGTTTTGGTTGGCTCAATAGCTTTCTTAGGGCACGTGGTGTCCAGTGAGGGTATTCAGGTTTATACAAAGAAGATAGAGGCAGTGCAAGAGTTGGCCCAGACCGTCCTCAGCTATAAAGATTAAGAGCTTCCTTTGTTTGGAGGGATATTACCGTCGCTTTGTGGGGGGGGGGGGGTTATTCTATCGCTACGCCCTTGACCAAATTGACCCATAAGGGTGCTCCATTTAGGTGGTCGGACGAGTGTGAGGAGAGCTTTCAGAAGCTCAAGACTGCATTGACCTCAGCTCCAGTGTTAGTATTTCCATCAGCTTCAGGTTCTTAAATAGTATATTGTGATGCCTCGAGGATAGGCATTGGTTGTGTTTTGATGCAGGAGGGTAGGGTGATTGCCTACGACTCGCACCAGTTAAAGACTCATGAGAAGAATTATCTCGTACATGATCTCGAGCTAGCAGCCATTGTTCACGCCCTGAAGATTTGGCGTCATTATTTGTATGGGGTACATTGTGAGGTTTTCACTAATCATCGTAGTATACAACATCTGTTTAAGCAGAAGGATTTGAACTTGCGTCATAGGAGATGGTTGGAGCTTCTCAAGGACTATGATATCACTATTCTATACCATCCGGGGAAGGCCAATGTAGAGGCCGATGCCTTGAGTCGTAGAGCAGAGAGTTTAGGGAGTCTAGCATATCTCCCAGCAGCAGAGAGACCATTAGCACTTGATGTTCAGGCCTTAGTAGGTCAGTTTGTGAGATTGGACTTACCAGAGCCTCGCCGGGTATTGGCTAGTGTAGCTTCCAAGTCGTCTCTTTACAACTAGATTAGAGAGCGCTAGTATGATGACCCGAACTTTCCCGTTCTTCAGGACAGGGTCCGGCGAGGTGATGCTACGGATGTGGTTATTGGTGATGATGGGGTTATAAGGATGCAGGGTCGGATTTGTGTGCCCAATGTGGATGGTCTTCGAGAGCTGATTCTAGCAGAGGCCCATAACTCGCAGGTATTCCATCCATCTGGGTGCCGCAAAGATGTATCAGGATTTGAGACAACATTATTTGTGTAGGCGGATGAAGAAGGATATTGTTGAGTTTGTACCTCGGTGTCTCAACTATCAGCAGGTCAAATATGAGCACTAGAGGCCAGGTGGGTTGCATCAGAGGTTGGATATTCCGGAGTGGAAGTGGGAGCGGATCACCATGGACTTTGTAGTTGGGCTCCCGCGGACTTCGAGGAGGTTCGATGCTATATGGGATATCGTGGATCGGTTGACCAAGTACGCGCACTTTATTCCTGTTAGTACTACTTATTCTTCGGAGCGCTTAGCCGAGATTTATATCTGGGAGATTGTCCGATTTCATGGTGTTCCAGTTTCTATCATTTCAGACAGAGGTACTCAGTTCACATCTTAGTTTTGGAGGGTCGTGCAGAGAGAGTTGGGTACTCAGGTCGAGTTGAGCACATCATTTCATCCTCAGACTGACGGTCAATCAGAGTGCACTATTCAGATTCTAGAGGACATGTTGCGTGCATGTGTCATTGGTTTTGGGGGTTCATGGGACCAGTTTCTGCCACTCGCGGAGTTTGCATATATAATAGTTATCAATCGAGTATCCAGATGGCTCCATATGAGTCTTTATATGGTAGGAGGTGTATATCTCCGGTTGGTTGGTTTGAGCCGGGTGAGGTTAGGCTTCTGGGCACAGATTTGGTACAGGATGCATTGGATAAGGTGAAATTGATTCAGGAGCAGCTTCGCACGGCACAGTCTAGGTAGAAGAGCTATGCGGACTGGAAGGTCCGAGATGTGTCTTTCATGGTCGGGGAGAAGGTACTGCTTAAGGTGTCACCCATGAAGGGTGTTATGCGGTTCGGGAAGAGGGGTAAGTTGAGTCCTCGGTTCATTGGGCCTTTTGAGATGCTTTAGAGTGTTGGAGAGGTGGCCTATAGACTTGCTTTGCCACCTAACTTATCTAGTGTTCATCCTTTGTTTCATGTTTCGATGCTCCGGAAGTATGTTGGTGACCCGTCTCATGTCTTAAACTTTAGCACAGTTCAGTTTGAGGGTGATATGTCCTATGAGGTAGAGCTAGTGGCTATTTTGGGTCGACAGGTCAGAAGGTTGGGGTCTAAGGATATAACTTCAGTAAAGATGCACTGGAGAGGGCAGCCGGTGGAGGAGGCCACCTGGGAGACCGAGCGGTAGATGCAGAGCAGATATCCTCACTTATTTGAGATTCCAGGTATGTTTCTAGACTCGTTCGAGGACGAACGTTTGTTTAAGAGGGGGAGAATGTAACGACCCGGCCGGTCGCTTCGTGAGATTAGCCTCGTTTCCTATGTTTCAGCTTTGTAATGTGTTATTTAACCTAATTATAATGTTTTAGGTCAGTTGGTTCGGGATCGGAGCGGTCGTGGTGAGAATTGAAACACTTAGTCTCTTAAATGAGTTTAATAGTTGGGAAAGTCAACTGGGAGTTGACTTATAAGTAAACGACCTCGGAATATGGATTTTACAGCTCAGATAGCTTCGTTAAGTGATTTGGGACTTAGGAGTGTGATTGGGATGTGGTTTAGAGGTCCGGAGTAGAATGAGGCTTGAATTGGCGAAATTTAATTTTTGGCGGTTTTCGGTTGGGAGTGGAAAATTAGATATTGGGGTCGGAATGGAATCCCGGAAGTTGGAACAGGTTCGTAGGGTCATTTTGGATGTGCGTGCAAATTTACAGGTCAATCGGACGTGTGTTGGATGGTTTCAGCATCTTTGGCGAACTTAAGAAGTTTCTAAGTTCATAGGCTTGAATCCGAGGTAATTTTGGTGTTTTGGCATTGTTTTGAGTGGTTCGAAGGCTCGACTAAGTTTGAATGATGTTATGGGATGTGTGGCATGTTTGGTTGAGGTTCCGATGGCCTCAGTTGTGTTTCGGGAGGTTAACAGATCAATTTTGGATGTTAGAAATTGCAGATTTTTGGTGGTGTTCAGTTCTAGTGTTCTTCTATGAAATCGCAAGAGTAAGGATGCGATCGCATAGGCTTGCCTGGGACAACATGATATTTGTTCTATGCGACCGCGTTTGGGTGGTCGCGATCGTGTGGAGTAAGGGTGTGTGTGTTATGCGATCGCGTGTGTGGGCTGTGCGAACGCATATGGAGTGAGGCGCGTGAAGGGATTGTGGGGTTGTTCTGTGCGAACGCGTGGGCCACGGATGCGATCGCATAAGGGAGATTAGGGCAGTGCTTCGCGAACGCGTGGCGTTTCACGTGAACGCACTGAGGAAGGGCAGCTGGGCAGAATCTTTTAAACATAAAAAACGAGGGTTTAGTCCATATTTTCAAAAAAACCATTAGAGAGCTCGGGAGAAGGTGAAATTTGAAGGGATATTCAGTGGAGTTCTTGGGGTAAGTATTCTTCAATCATATTTGGGTTAATTCCATGATTTGGTCTTGTTTTTCATCATTTAATTTGAGAAATTAAAGTGGAAATTGGGGAAAAATGGGAGGAAAGTTTGGGAATTTCTTTTGATGATTTGAGTGGAAAATTGAGGTCGGATTTTGATGAATTTGATATGGGTAGACTCATGAGGGAATAAGGATTCTAGTTTTGTGATTTTTATCAAATTTCAAGACGTGGGCCCAGGGGTCGGGTTTGGCCAATTTCGGGATGTTTGGGTAATTTTGATAATTTTCGAATGGGCTTCGTTCCTTGGCATATAATAATGATATAAATCTGATTTTTGGTAGATTTGGATCAATCGGAGGCCGAGTCTAGAGTCAAAGGCACTGTGGGCTAGGATTTTAGCTGGTTTTGAGGTAAGTAATGTTTCCAAACTTGGTTCTGAGGGTTCGAAATCCCAAACTATATGATATATGACTATAATTAAGGTGACGCACATGCCAAGTGACGGGCGTGCGGGTGTGCGCTGAGTAATTTGTGGCCTGGCTCATCCCATGGAACCGTCTAGTAGCTATTACAGATTGATATCCGCACTTCTATTAATGTGGTAAATGTGAACATGTTAGAAATCATGTTAAGTATAAATTCTAAGGCTTCACGCCAAAAATGCTGAGACCCGAGTGGTCTTATATTACTGTATCATTATGTGATTATTTGATTTCACATACTCAGTCCTGTCATAGCATATCATTTCATGCCTTAGTCTCGGTAACTGTTAATTTTACTTATATTTATCATTGTTTGGGTTGATTTATGCATCTGTGAGCCATGTGAGCGAGGTTGGAGAGTAATGGCTGAGTGAGGCCGAGAGCCTGTTATTGAGACAAGTATGAGATCGGACTGCACACCGCAGCGATACTCTGATCATGCCTTTGTTGGCTTGATATAGCGCTTGGCTTATAGAAGCCCTTCCGGAGTCTTTACACCCCCAGTGAGTGCAGTATTATTGAGGGATGGATCTTCCCTGGACATGGACCTTGTCCGAAGTTGATGTTATGTGAGGGATGGATCGTTCCTGGACATGGATCTTGTCCGAGTGATTGAATTCCGGAGACGGATCTTCTCCGAGGGGCTAAATTGGCCTTTTTCCTCAGTACGGAGTGACTATGGTCACCGATGTTCATGTACATTACGGAATGGACCTTCCCTGGGCTTGATATCCAATTATGATACTGAGTGGACTTATGTGTGAGAGTTGTGAGCACTGTGTGCATTTCCACACTGGTTTCATATATTTATATATATGTTGGCATGTAGAGTATACTGGGCATACTTGGCATATTGTGTTCACTTTCTGATAAATTGTTAGCATGTCTAATTTCTGTACGCTGTTTATCGTAAATTATGAGTTTTAGTCCGTCACTACCTCTCAGCCCATAGTTTGGGTTCGTTACGTCTGAGTCTGTGTACTCACGTTACCCCCTGCACCTTGTGTGCAGATCTAGGTACATCGGGACCCGGTAGTGGTTGTTGAGAAGCTGTCAGAGTTTCCAGGAGTCTTCGAGGTAGCAACTGGCGATCGCAACCTTGATTTATCCATCTTATCTTCTTGTCGCATTTTTCCTTATTTCATACCATGTTGTCCATTTCCTATTTTGACATTTTATGTTGTTGTAGCTCATGACTGAGTGACACTAGATCTGGGGTTGGATTTTGTCTCTAAACTGTGTTTTAAATGATGTTAGACTCTCAAATGGATTGTTATCGATATTTTTATTCTAAATTTATAAATTTTCTGAAAAATAAACTTGGATTCGACGAAATGTGTGGTTTGCCTTATTCCACGACAGGCGCCATCATGACTAAGTGTTTGGGGTCGTGAAAAATACAATGCAAGGAAATGAAGAAATGAGCATACATGAGTAAGAAATTCTCCACCAAAATCTTCAAATCTTCAAGACCCAAGTGTGTGTGCAAGAACTCTAGCTCCAAAACTTGTCTTCTCTAGTCTATCGACTGAAAAATAAGCCAAAGATATTCTACAAATGATCTAGGTCGAGTATTAAATGGTTTGGGGCAAAAATGTGAAATTACAGAAGTACCCAGAACTGAAGCGCGATCTTCGCATTTGCGAACTAGGACTTTACTGTTGAATATCGCATTTGCGAAGGTTGAATGCCTGGTTGACCTCGCTTTTGCGATCACATTTTTTGCATTTGCGATCACATTTTTTGCATTTGCGAACTCTGCTTGACTGGGCCTACTTCACAATTGCGATTGGCTACTCGCAATTGCCAAATCTACTATCTTCGCATTTCCCATAAATGTGTCGCAACTACGACACCTGAGACCATTTCCAGATTTTCTTCTTTTCAACCTCTTTTTGTCTCGTTTTCACTTGGTTTTATTCATGATCACTTCTAAATCACATAGAACCTATAAGATAAAAGTAAACGACGTTAAACACATGATTTTATCACTCAAACACAACAAAAATCTAAGCTTAAAGACAAGATAAGTTGGCAAAATACTAACTTATCAACCCCCAAACTTAAACTATTGCTTTTCCTCAAGCAATGAAAACGACAATATCTCCTCCCAAGTATTTAACTCAATAGTGCATCAACATCATGCCAAGTCATAAAGGTCTACTGCAGGCACAAACACATGACTTCGATTGGTACCAACAATTAATTCAAAGCATATGAAATACCATAAAATTCTCATGAATTTCATTACCATTCAAGTTCTCAAACACTATGTATATCAAAGTAGCAATCAAGTCATGACACTAAAGCTTCAAACTTTGCCTCTCTATCACAATTATCTTCCCTCGTTCATTCATCCCAATTGGAAATGGGATTAAAGTCCCAACTAAAATCTCATGTGCCCTCACACTTAAGAGAGAATCCCACACTCATAAATTGCAATTCAAAACACAAATGGGATATCAAATGGAAAGAATTAACTCTCTCACACAAAAATGTTTAAATGCACACAAGTAGTACATAGGCTTACCCTTCATGTATTTCTCCACTAATGTGTACAAACTTTGTTCAAAATCATTAGGACATAAAGGGTTGTAGTTTCGACTTTTGGTTAAGGTAGAGCAATATTTTGGTTAGAGTGACTTAAAACCTCCCCAAGCACTATAATTTTTCAACAATGAAAATACACTTCCTCAAGAACTTTTCCACCCTTTCTTCGTTTTTTATTACATCACATAGTATTCGATTTATTCACAAGTCCTTATTCTTTTTTTTTAACATTACTATTTTTTTTTATATATTACCATTCACCTTTTAGCAACTTCCACATCGCAACTTTTCCAACCTTCACCCCCAAACTTAGCCTTTTAGCCTATGTTTATACTTCAAAGTACTTAGGGAGGTAGGGTGCCAAAAGAAAATCAATAAAGAACGATATCTTGTAACATGGTTTCCAAAGAAAAAAGTCTAAAGGCTCAAATAGAGTTGACTAGGGAAAATATGCAAGGGTAGGAAATTTAGGGTACAATAGCGGTCCAAGGAAGGCCTAACATCATTTTTCAATCCAAGTTAGTCTAGTATTTCACCTTATAACATATTCCGGACAATTCTAGACTACAAATGATGCAAAATAACTCACAATACGTCTCACCACACATGGCATATGAAAACTCAAATGGAATAAAAATCCATAATCAAATTGAAACCAATGAACTCAAGGAAGTTGCATATAGCCTAAGAAGCTATGTATTGAGTCAAAGAGACCGAAATTGAGTCTAAAAGTCATGACAATGATAGTTACTTCAATCATTTTTCTTTTTCAAACATCAAAATTTCATATGGCGAGGTTTAAATCATGTTGGTAGCAAGAAAGCCACAAATTAGACAATGGGCACAAACCCCAACTCATACCATTTATTCTTCCTAAACCATATCTAAACTATAAGACTAATTGCCTCTAGAAAGTCGCCTAGCTATCCGTCATCGAAACAAAAATTTACCAATAGTTACCCGGTTCAAAAATAAAGAAAATTGGCATCCTCGAAAAAAGAACTGTGGTGAAAAGGAAACCAAGGATATCGCCACCAAAGTAACACATGCTATATTAAAAAAATCAAGAAGCTAATAAACATCAAGTCAATAAAACATACTATATATAAAAAAACCTTAAGAAGCTAGTAAATATACTAATATAACACATCACATGAAAACAAAATACCATTCTATCATAACCACAGTTATACAAGAAGCCCACCCCAACTAGAAATGTTGCAATGTCGCCAATGCAACTAAACAAAATAGAGTAAAATGGTGGAAAGTGCTCCCTGAATACTGCATCAAGTGCTTTCCTTGCTGTCGGACCCAGTCGCATCCTCCTCTTCTTCTTCCTCGGACCAATGAACTGGAGCATCATCATCATCTTCGGGCTCGGTCGATGGCGCTGGCTCTGGGGGCTTTAGAACTTTCCATAACCCATTCACACCCTTCCACATGCGGGTGAAGAATTTTATCTCTCTTCTTCTCCCTTTTCATCATTTTGGTGTGTGCATTTGCCAGTTTTTCATGAGAAGTGCTCAAATTACCGTGCGCCGTGGCCAAATTAGTATATGCCTTATCCAGCTTCTTAAGGTGCTCCTCCTGCTTCTTCTGATCATCAAGATACTTTTGAAAGTCTATCTTTGAAATGTATGCAGAGGGTCCCTCAGATGTTTCCCCAGGTCCCTGTGGAAGGCTAGCTTCTAGGTTGCGAATCTACCGTATTTCCTCGGAAAGCATAGCAAATGGTCCTCCTGCAGAAGATGAAGGTTGGCTACCCTGGTCGGTCAGAGAAGAAGATCCCAACTTTCTATTTTTGATTTTGACGGCGCCGCCCTCTTCTCTTTTCTTTAATACATTAATAGGCTTTCCCGGCTCTATCCATTTGTCCCCTGGGTCCTCCTAAACCCCAGCAAGTTGGCAAAACTCAGTGAGAAGAGATGGGAATATCAATGATGGACCATTATGAAGCTCATAATCCCTCATTTCATTGATGAAAATCTCACCAACATTGAGCGGAATACAATTAAGAATGCAGTCTATCATCTGAGCTCTCGTTACTGGTACATTCCATGTATTCGAAATAGGGGAGATGCGACTGCATATGATGGCCAGCCACATCTTAGCTTCAGCAGTGAACACTTTGGATGTGATCCCTCTCTTTTCAAATGCCCATGGAACATCCGCGCCCGACCGGTCGTTTTGAGCTCTAGCGCGTCGTTCAGCGGTTGGAAGTCATGAACAACTTCATTTCAAGTATTATGACTTGTGCATATGGTCGGAGTTGCGATTCAGGAAGTTCGGAGTCAAATTGGAAAGAAAATTGTCATTTCTGAAGCCTTAAGTTGAAGAAATTGACTAAGACTGGAATTTGGAGTAAACGACCTCGGAATCAGGATCGGAAGATTCCAGCATGTTCGTATGATGATTTCGGACTTGGACGTATGTCTGGATCGGGTTTTGGATAACCCGGGAGCATTTCGGTGTATATTGTGGAAGTCAGCATTTTTGAAGGAATTTCCTAAGTTTGGCTGGAAGGCATTTCAGTGTTATAGATGTCCGTTTGGGATTCCGAGTCTGGGAATAGCTCTCTATGGTGATTCTGGAATTCGGAGCGCGATCGGAAGTGAATTCGGATGTCCGTAGGTTATTATGAAGTCATTTGGCTAAAGATAGAAATTTGAAGGTTTTGAAGAATCCGACTGGAAGTGGAAATTTTGATATCGGGGTCGGAATGCGATTCCGGAAGTTGGATCAGGTCCGTAATGTCGAATATGACTTTTGTGCAAAATTTGGGGTCAATCAGATGTGATTTGATAGGTTTCGGTATCGAATGTAGAAGTTTAAAATTTCAAAGTTCATAAAGTTTGGATTGGAGGACGATTCGTGGTTTCGGCGTTGTTTGATACGATTTGAGACCTCGAGCAAGTCTGTGGGGTGTTATGGGACTGACTCGTGTGATTGGACGGGGTCCCGGGGCCCTCGGATGTGTTTCGGGGTAGTTTCGGATCATTTCGGGCTGTTTTGAGACGGATATTGCTGGTGTATGGTGTTTTTCTTCGCGTTTGCGGGGACCCCTTCGCGTTTGCGAAGAAGAATTTGGCATGAGGGACTTTGCTCTTCGCGTTCGCGTACAGTGCCTCGCGTTCTCAAAGAAGAAAATATCTGCTGCGCAGGTCTGACTTCGGAGGCTCATATCTCACAATCTATAAAGAATTTTGAGATGATGTAGAAAGAAAGTTGTAGCCCTTTGTGTCTAGTTGCTATAAATGTAAACCATTTGTCATTTGGAGTTTTGTGTAAAGAGTTATGACTATTCTACTAGAGGCTGGTTGAGAAGAGTAAATAGGGAACCTGGAATTTTTGTTCTATGCGTTCGCCGTGGTATACCGCGTTCGCGAAGAGTAAATGGGGGAGTTGGAGTTTTTGTTCTATGCGTTCGCGGTGGGGTACCGCGTTCGCAATGAAGGGTTTACCTGGGCATATTTAAATAAACCCTCCGCGACTTAAACCTTATTTTTCACCATTGTTGTACGGAAAAGAGCTTTTGGGGATGATTTTGAAGAGGGAAATCCTTGTTATTCATAGAGGCAAGTATTTTGATCATTAAAACTCGATTATGGGTGATTATAGAACCTAAAACCGGTGTAAATTCATGGAAAATCAGTAGAAAAATTGGGTTTTAGGGCTTGAGATTATGAGACCTTCAAGGGTCGATTTGAGGGGTTAAACGAACTCCTATTTTGGTGTTCTTTATATGTACGGACTCGTGAGAGGACGAAGAACACTTTTGTATAAGAATTTCTGAGTTTTGGGACGCGGGCCCTTGGGGTCGGGTTTTGACCGAATTCGGATTTTTGAGCCAAATTCGATATTTTTCAATTGGAATTCGTTCCTTAAGCACATATTGATGATAAAAATCTAAACTTGGTAGATTTGGAGCCTTCAGAGGTTGATTCGAGAGGCAATCGCATTGTGGAATAATTTCGGGCTAGTTTTGAGGTAAGTAATGTCTTTAAATTCTGTTCTGAGGGTATGAAACCCCGG
>ML295674.1:11719-44815 GCA_005239495.1 Nicotiana undulata | reverse complement strand
AATGAATTGAGTATTGTTGTAACGGTTGGCTAGCCTGGTTCCACGACAGGCGCTATCACAATCTGGAAACGGGTCGTGACACTGTCACATTACACTTAACCAACTAACATTCTTCCTCCTCGTTGTATCTCTTTTGAAGAATACATGCTTACCAATAGACCTTACAACGCTCTTTTACCATCTCATGCTTATCCTATGGATATTCGTCACTTGGTCATGGCGAACAACTTATATTAATTATGATCAGTAACTTTCGTGTGTTTCGCTATTTTATGTAGTATATTTTTAGTAATCGTCCAGGCTCTATATTAAGAATTTAAATTGAGGGGCTTTATTTTTAACTATATATTAACAAAACCTATTTATCATTATCATAGCTCCATTAACGGCCATTAAAAAGTTTCTAAGATTTAAATTCGAAAAATGGGCTTTACAATTTATTATTTATTTGGATTGGGTGTTATTACAAATGATTGGAATATCTTTTGGAGTTTATATCTCAATTTTGAGGATGTTTGGTAAAAAATCAAGTTGGTTTTGGTTAAAAATTTAGAAAGTTGAAAAGGAAGACATAAATAAATTGTAATTATTTTATATGTTGGGCGTACAAACGACGTAGAAAATATATATAAGTAACATAATTGTATACAAGTTGTATGTAAATTGTAGCTTTTGACTGAATTTTTTATAATAAAAAATTATATTCAAGTTGTATATAATTATTTGTAGGATTTGTATATATTTTATAAAAAAAATTAGTTATTTTTGTTAATAGGGAACCTAACTAAAAGGGGTAACTAAGTTTAAAATTTCTCCAAAAAAGTCCTCAATATTTTCCTTGGCCAAACAAATGCCCTCAAGAAGGTCTCGCCACGTACTCGAGTCAACTTCTCACTATTTTCGACTCTAATTGTTTTCCTCAAATTTGTAATTGTCTTAAATCCATGGATTACAAATTTAGGTAATACTACACCGTCACATACATAGTAAAGTGAAAAAAGTGTTTTTCCACTTTGAAGTAATAGTAACTAGATGATATAGGTGTCAAATAATCACATGCTCATAATGACAGGGAGCTTGTTTAAATGATTGAGATGTTGATGATTCGATTCAATTCAATTAAAAAGGAAAGACATATACCTTTTTCTAAGATGACTACCAATTTAATTTCTCTTTAAATAATGAAAAGTTTCAATTTGTTCAAAATTAGAAATGTAAATACGTTTAATGATTCCTTACAAGTTGAATTTCTGCTATTTGAAGATAGGTCATATCTCTCCGATAGTTCGAAATAGGACGCAAAGTCACGGAAGACAAAAAGATCATGACGGCTATCTTCACAGTTCTTTCTCCTATCCCAAATTTATGAATTTACAAGGTAGTCTGTTAGATTTATTATTATTTTTTAATTTATATACTATCACGCACATATTACACACGAATTATATTGGTTACTTTTAGTTCAAACGATCTGGATAAACAATTATTTAGGTTAATTATTCTAAAAAAAAGTTAGAAACTTTACTGTGATTTATCAATTGAAAAGGTTTATAATCCAAAACTCTACGCGTAGGGTCTGAATACACTTCTATAAAGTCATGCTAAGAAAAATTATAATATGAAAGAAGAAAGTGATATCTGTATATAGTGGTGTACATGGACCGGAGTTGGTTCGGATTTTATCAAAATCAAACTAAACCAATTTTATCGATTTGGAATGGTTCGGTTTTGTCGGATTTTTCGAGTGTTTCGTTACATAAATATTATTTCAATCTTGCATTATTAAAGTTATAGAGATAAAATTTTGATAAGTGAATATATATGCTTACTAAAAAATTTAAAAAACAAACATATGATCTATTAAAGTGATCTTATTGGAGAACTTTTTTTAAAATGCATAATAGTTTATTTTCTTAGTCGTCTACCAATAATTTTTGGTTGATGTACGCTTTAAAGGTTAACCAAATTTAATAATTAAACATAAAATCAATATGATTCCTAAATAATGATATGTTCTATGTAAATTTAGATTATCGAAATACCACTTCAATTCGAAAAAGATATAATAAATCTTGACATATGAATATGAAAGAACAAAGAGACGATTGACGAATTTCAATCACATAATAAGAAATGATACAATCTATTAATATTTAAAGTAAATAAAAATGAATGCACTTTATAATTCTATTAAATATTATATCTCATGAGAGGATCTCAAATATTTCTAGACATCTTTTAAATAAAAGTTTATATAAAGTCTTAAAAGTATATATAAAAAATTATATATTTATATGTCGGTTTGGTTCAAATTTTTTTACTCAATAGCAAACTAAACCAAGTCAAATTATTTAATCGATTTGGTTTGACTTCTCGGTTCGGACACACCTATATATATATATATTGGATAACTTTATAGTACGGAGTAATTAATAAGTCGGCTTTGATATATTTTATGACCATATATAATATAGTGGTGGGACATTTTAGAAGTGATCCATGCAATCTTAAT
Organism: Nicotiana undulata; assembly: GCA_005239495.1. Taxonomy (NCBI): domain Eukaryota; kingdom Viridiplantae; phylum Streptophyta; class Magnoliopsida; order Solanales; family Solanaceae; genus Nicotiana; species Nicotiana undulata. The sequence continues at coordinate 42,303 of ML295674.1, read as the reverse complement.
TTCATTATCAGTTTAGATAAATCAAGGGTTGGTTCTCTCTCACTAATTATTACACCTCTTTTTCCCTGAATCGTGTAATGTCATGCTCAAAAATACTATCCCAAAGATTAATTTATCTTTCTATAACACAAGAGAGTCAGGTAAAAAGTTACATTCAAATTACTTGCATCATCTCTAGGTCATTCTATTGTCATTATATTGTGGATCGAAGTATATTGTGATGCCAGGCAAAGATATCATTCCGAAAATATAAATATGCTTCTTATGTAAGGGCATGTGTTATTTGCATACGTAAATCTAACATCTTATTTTGCTGTTACGGAATTTTACCGTACTCGCTACTTTTTATGATACTGGATACGCACTATGTATAAATGTATATTTTGATAAATTGTCCAATTATATATAGAGTTTTTCAGCTAATTGTAGCCGACGAATTAAATTTGGATTACCACAATCCCCGGGGAGGGGGGTTATTAGTGAAACATTTTTAATAGATTAATTATTACCGGGCGCGCGCATGGTCTATTAGTGGTTAATAAATTTCTATGGTTAATAAAACGCCTATGAAGTTTGTGTAAAATTTCTAGAACACTTATGAAAATCAGGCGCGCGCATGGTCTATTAGCGCAAAACCGCAATAACAACATAAATTGTGGGGGTGTAATATGATGAATAAGATCCCTAGCTTACAACAAGAATTTTTGGTTCATAGAAGTTATCAACTTCACCAATTATTCTGTAAGTTAAATCTTATTTTATCTATATCTGGTTCATAGTCTATAAGACACCAAATGTTTTTTTTTTTTTTTGATAATTAACTTTCATTTGTATTAATCACCAAAGATGATACTTTACAATTCCATAGTCTAGCAAACTCAACTGACTATCTCAAAAAGAAGTAAACACTAACACAAACATAATTACATATTACTACTGATCTACTCCTCTATAAGAAATTTTGTATATGATTCTTAGCTCGAGCCGCTACTCTAATATTGCAAATGTATGTTATTTCTCTTGCCAAAACAACACTATCACGATATCTTTGCTCAAATGTATGTATGTTCCTTTCAATCCATAGTGCATATGAGGTTTAAGCATAGATCATCTTGAATATGCTAGCCTTGTTGGACTTCCGTTTACCTTGCTTGATGATCCACTGAAGGTGTTGATCCCAACAGGTTGTTCTCATATGGCCTCCTTGAATTCATTTCATAATTTTCTTCCATAGCTTTGTTGCATATGAACATTGCACAAAAAGATGCTCCCTTGTTTCAACCTGACCTTGGCACATAACACAGCGAGGGGTGACACATAATCCTCAGTTAGCTAGTCTGTCTTTAGTAGGCAACCTTCCATGCAATAGCAGCCACATATTGAATAGTGCCTTTGGTCGAGCAGAATTCTGAAAAATTAGACATTTCCAGCGAACTCTTGGTAAATCTCCTAGTAACTGTAAGTATATTTGCCTGATACTACTAGTATTATGATCACTGGAGTTCTGAGTCTGCAACATGGTACCTCTTGATCCAATTATTCTTCTCACCATCCAACTAGCTTGTTGTGGGATTGGTATATGCTGGAGTTGTTGTTGTTTGATGTAATATGCATTAATCCACCTTATCCATAACTTATCAGGTTTGTGAGCTAAATCCCAACATGTTTTAGCAATTGCAGCTTTGTTCCACAAAGGGAGATTTATGAGGTTTAGACCACCAGCTGATTTAGGAGTACACAACTTCTCCCATGCCACTAATGCCTTCTTAGTTATTGTGTTAGTTCCTGACCATATATAGCTTCTGCAGAGTGCCTCAATCATTTTCAGAACCTTAGTAGGTAAGATGAATAGTTGATCCCAGTAGGTTTGGATACCAAATATAACAGATTGCACCAGCTGCACACGACCATCATAGGATAACTTTTTAGCAGTCCATGAGGAGATCTTGGTTGTGATCTTTTCAATCAAAGGTTTCCAGTGAATGATAGCTATTTTCTTAGTAGAAAGGGGAATGCCTAGGTACTTGAAAGGCAAAGAACTTTGTTCAAATTCCAGGTGATCCAAAATCTGTTTCTTCACATCTTGTTTCACTCCACCAAAATATACTGAACTGTTACCCAAATTAGCTTGTAAACCTGATGCTTCAGAGAACTGATAGAAGTATTTGTACAGTGTAGTCACTGAGGATTGGTTACCCTCGGCAAAGAACAATAGATCATCAGCAAAACTCATATGAGTTATGTCTAATTTCCTGCACCTGGGGTGGTGCTGAAATGTAGGCTCCTTCTTAAGTTCATTGAGGGATATACTCACGTACTCCATCACAGTTGCAAATAGAAAAGGAGAAATAGGTTCTCCTTGTCGAAGACCCTTATCAACATTGAAAGGCTCAGTAGTTTCTTCCTTCATAAGGACAATGTTGTTTACTGTCTTGATGCATTCCATTATCCATTTGGTAAATCTGTCAGGAAAACCTATCTCCTCCATCACTTGTTGTAAAAATCTCCACTCCACCGAATCATATGCTTTTTGAAGGTCAATCTTTATCATACACCTAGGGGATATCTGAGCTCTAGTATAGGATTTAACCAGTTCATGAGCTAAAATTACATTGTCTGCAGCCTTTCTATCAGGGATGAAACCAGCTTGAGCTTCACAAATTATGGATGGCATAACTTTCTGCAATCTAGAAGCCAAGATCTTAGAGATCATCTTGTATAGAACTGAACAATAGGCTATTGGTCTATACTCTTTGATTGTGGCATGTTTGGTCACTTTAGGAACTAATGTGATAGTGGAACAATTTTTTGCCTTATAGATCTTTACAGTTGAGAAGAACTCCTTTATAGCCTCTGTAATCTGAATGTTGATAATGCCCCAAGCTTTTTTGAAGAAAATTGCATTAAATCCATCAATACCTGGTGCTTTATCATCACCAATAGCTTTAAGACTCTCAACAATCTCTTGGTTAGTTACCTCTGCACACAAATCAATCATTTGTTTATGAGACAATGTAGGACCATTCTTCATGTATGATTTGTTTATGGCAGGTAAGAAATTGGAAGTTGATCCCATTAAACTCTCGTAGAAATCCATGATCTCTTTTTTGATAGCTGCAGGGTCAGTCAACTTGTCTCCTAGTAATATTGTGATTTCTGTAATCTGCTTCCTTTGAGTTCTATCCTTCATTACTGTTGTGAAGTATTTTGAGTTGGAATCACCAAGTTGTATCTATCCTGCTCTAGCCTTATGTTGTAGGACACTCTCCTCAATTGAGGACCACTTCTCAAGATTGAGAAGTGTTTCCTTCTCCATATCTTACTAAGCATCAGTACAAGTTATTGATATCTACTCTTGGATGATCCTCAGCTCTAGTCTAGCCTTTTTAATTCTTTGAGTGATGCCTCTGAATTCCCTAGAATTCAAAGCTTTCAGAGAAGGTTTCAAGTCTTTCAACTTTGTCCACACTGATTTCAAAGTTCCATGAGTATTGCGAGAATTCCATATGTTTGCTACTATTTGAGAAAAGTCTTCATGTGATGCCCATATGTTGAAAAATCTGAACGGTACTCTACCAGTCCATGTTGAAGATAACAGTGTTAACAGCATAGGAGCATGATCTGATATTTGAGGCAAACCATAGTTAGTTTTCACATGGCCCCAGGACATCATCCATTCATAGTTACCAAAGACTATATCTAGTCTACTGCTGACCCTATCTACACCAGGTTGTTTATTTGTCCATGTATAATAGTCACCCTTCCAAGGTAGTTCTGTCAATTTGTTGAAGGAAAGTAGCAAGTTCTTGAATCTCTGAATAGCTTACTGGGTTACATGATAGTCTGTCATTTGGATATAGTACTGCATTGAAATCTCTTGCTATTAGCCATGGAACTGTTATACTTACTGATAGTAGTTGTAGGTTATCATATAGAGATCTTCTTTGTTCTATCCCATTATAACCATAAACTACAGTGAGTAAGCAATCAATATCTCCCTTTCTACCTTTCACCTAACAATATATCATTTGAGCATCATCTTTAAGACCAGTGACAATGAGATGATTAGTATCCCACAACAACCAAATCCTTCCATTTCTAGCATCCCTATAATTGTCAGAACATTTAATCCATGAACAATAGCTTTTGAAATTCTTTGAGCATTCCCTTACTTCACTTTAGTTTCTACAAGACCTACTAACTTTATTTTATTGCTCCTAATATACTCCCTATAACCTACTTTTGTTTATACCTTTTATTTACATCCTTTATATTCCAGAACAACCAATTCATTACTATTGATTGCTACTTTCACCTCTATCACCAGGTGGAATGTGTACTTCATGTCTACTTATAGATAATGCCTCAAATTTCTCACTAGGATGGGAAACAAAGGAGTAAAGTTGATGAGGTTAAGTTCAGGACTTTGTACTGCTTTGCCTTTATCATCCTGTTTCTCAGCTACAGGCACCAAGTTTTGCTGAGTATTGCTCTCCTTAAGTTCGGGTGTCTGTGTTGATCTTCTATGAACTTCAGCTTCCAGATTGGTGACAACTTGTTGTTGAGTCTCATATGGGGATGTATTCAGTGGCTCAAATGCATTAGGCATAGGACCTTTAGTTCTCCATTCCTGTATGATTACCTTATTACTCCTTACTTTCTTAGGCTAGATTGGCTGCTGCATCATAGGTCTTGCTTGATTGGAACACTAGTGTCCCACAACCAAGCATTTCCCACAATAGGCATGTTTCCAGTCATAGGTAACAGCTTGCAAAAACTTCTTTCCAGTTGGATCCATAACCATAACTTCAGTTGGCAGCTCTGTAGTAACAATAACCTCAATAAACATTCGAGCAAAGGATACCCGAGTCTGCTTAGTGGTGCACTCATCAGCAAATATAGGCTTCCCAATCACACTAGCAATTCTACTGAGTGATCCAACTCCCCAACAAGGCATAGGCAACTTAGCAAATTTTACCCACAATGGAATAACATTAGGAAATTCTTCAGTGAAATCAAAGTTAGGGGTCCATGGTTTTAGAATTATAGGCTTGTTGGCTATTGAATAAGGTCCAACACATAGTATGTCACGAGCATCTTCAATAGTTTAAAATCTAATTATGTAATAGCCTTCATCATGGTATAACAGATCAAGCTCAACAACATGTGACCAGTGTAAATTAATGTATCTCTTCATCGCATTATCTGGTCCAACTTCTAAAATATATGCAATCAATGCACACCTCCATTTGTCCTCTTCAGTTTCTACCTCTGATTTGTCTAATTGAACCATAGGCTGACTATCTACAATTTGCGGTGGGATATAGGAAAGTGACATACCATTTGTAGCAAATCGGTTCTTCTGGAACAAAGTTTCCCATGGAGCTTTAGGTTCAGCTTCACTTGCTCTTACCACCTGTGCCTCTGCTGATTTCTCCGACGGATTTACTTGAATTTGAGATGGCTTGAGAATATTTATTGTTCCATTGGCTGGTTTGTCAAAGTAGTTGCTACAGGACCAACTGACATTGGAGAAGTTAGATCTAGACTCTTAAGGGTCGTTTGGTTGGAATACGATTTATACCGGTATAAGTTATATTGAAATAAGTTATGCTGGGATTGTTGTTTATTCATTGTTTGGTATGTTGTATTAAGAATGACAATTGCATAATTTCTAAGAAGAAGGTATAAGTTATACCGATGCTAATTACCTTACCTTTTATAAGGTATAAGTTATCCCAGTGTTAAAATTAACACCAGGATAACTCATACCTGATTTGCTAACCAAACAGGGTATTAAGGTGGTATTAAATTTCTATACCACCCTTATATCTTCTTATCCCTCATACCAAACGAACCCTTAGAGATGTTAGGATGGCTCGAAATAGAACCAAATTCACATGCAACACCTTCTTTAGCTGGATCTGCAGTTTGAGTTGATGATGGTGGAGTAGCTTCTGGTGATGCTTTCTCCATCAATGGATGATTTCCAGTTATCGTCGGGCTTACAAGAGTAGTTAATGGATATTTACGAGGTCAACCCCTTCATCTGCCGCTCCGTTTCGCCATGGCTACACTAGCGGCGTACGTTTAACTAACGTGCGCCGAGAGCATTACGCGAAAATATCTTTGGACTTCAACTTTTCAGTTTTTTTATCCTAGATGAATTTCATTATACCCAAAATCCAGTAAATTATACTCTCTTTCTTTCTTGTTTACTATTTAATATCCCTTTTGAGATATTTGGGGGATTGGAAAATTAGTGATATCTCAAAAGATAATGTCCAATATTTTGATTTGGAAATTTTTTTCTTCTATGGAATATTATATTTCTATTTACTTATTATTTAGTAAATTATTTAAATTTGATAGAGTCAAACTAGCCGTTATTTAGCCGTTATCTAGCCGTTGGAGCAACACCTATATAAATATGGTCTTTGGAGAGTTAAAGACACACTTTCTAATACAACTTTCTGAATTATATCTTTTTCTCCTATATGCTGGGTTTCTTTCTTGAGTTTTCTGATAGTTCTGTTCCCAGTTTAATAACTAGAAGAGCTTGTTGAATCCTGGGGATACGTTATTTTATTTATCACAGTGTGAGCAAAATATCCTTAAGGACGGTGTCTCTGACACGCCTCAAGCTAATTTTATTCTCCATAACCAATATTTTTCCAACATCTAGAAGTATACATGACTTAATCTTTTTTGGTATTTGTACTTTGATACCTTGATGTGAAGTTGTTATCGTCGGAAATTTATATGCTAATAAAATGATACAACAAGAAATACAATTTAATCTCATAAGTTGGGTCTGTGGAAAAAATCTTCCAACATCTTATGTAGACCTTATCCTTATCTGGTAAAGACAAAAAAACTGTTTTCAATAGAAGCTCGGCTCAAAAAAAGTGAAGAGATAAAGGAAGAAGAAGATGAAAAGAGAAGAATAACGAAAAAGATGCTAATAAAATGATATTAGAGAAATATCTACCCCTCGCTTATTAGTTCATCTTGTCTAGTACTGAGAGAGACGAAAACCATATAAAATGCAGAAGAAATTGTCAAAAATCGGTTTCAACTATTTGACGTGTGGTTTCACTAGCATCACATGTCTTGCAATTTGATGTACATGACCATCACTTATATTTTCAACATTTATTTCTTCATTTTAATTTGTGGATAAGCACTAAACTCACAAATGATATTATAACAAACGTGTGATGAAGTATTAGAAATCAGAGTAAAAAATGGCGGACTTGCTAAATTGATGTTTTTTCTTCTTTCTAAATTGATGTTTGATCATCTATAATGGCCATCCTGATCGACAATAACTTAAGGATAACCATATAAATACTAAATTTGCAACATTGATTGTTTGTGCAGTTCAAGAAATGACCTTAGAGACAAGGACAACAAATAAAATAAATTCTACCATTTTGTTTAACAGAATGATGGATATCAACAAACCAGAAGCAAGAAAAGCTTCGAAGAGGTAATAATTAATTACTCCACATTATTTGGAGAAATGTGAATTATATTAGAGGTAAACCTTAGGTTGCTCTTGCTAGAAGCAACTTTAAATTAATTGAAACCCGTTTGGAACTTGAATTTTAAGGGAGATAAAAATTACCAAGATATGAATGAAAAATATTCGGATATTATATAAAACATAAACTCGCAAAGAATTTTGAAGGAATAAGACCTGCATAACAATTATTCCTACTAATATACCATACCAATAGAAATGATAAAATACATAAGTTACCTCGTGAACTATAACACAAATCTCTGTTACATACTTTCTGGTGAGGAATAGTATTATTTTACACGCTTAACCTTTCCAAAGTATAGCTAAGACACACTACTTTTCTCGCGTGGACAGTGCGTGTTTTTTCAAAAGAATGAGTCGCGTGAATACAAGAATTTTGTGTCAGATGTCAATTTTTTTAGTTTTTTAAATATTTTAAATTGAGTCATCTTCTTCCTTTTTTAAAATTCTGCCATGGCTACTCCTTGAGCTCCACCACCCGATCTCCTTCTTCTCAAATAGACATACCACGATTTCACGTATCTTTTCTCGTCGATTAATTTTTTTTTTTTTTCCAAATCTTTTGTCGAGATATTTAGATTAGATTCAGCCGTTAAAACCTTTTGTAGCTCCGCCAAAAGCTTGCATCAACCTTTTGCATAGAAGATCTTTTCTTTTTTGCAGAGAAGCTTAACTTGAGATTTACCCATGACGAAGTTGAATTTTTCGAAAGCAAGAATTTTCCGAAATTTTTTCCTACTATTAAAGCTTGATTCAATTTCAACGGAAACAATGAAGTTATAGGTGTGTTTTCTGGTGATTTTCATTAGCTAATTGTGGCTTTGTTATTAAGTAAAAGGTGGAGGAATAGGCTATGGTGTTTGATGATGAAGGGAGGAGGTAGACAGCCATGGTAGTTTAGGTGGGGAAGATGAGAGGTATAACTATAATTTTAATTATTTTATTTTTTAAATGACACGTGTCATTGTTTGATTCGTTTGTGATATTGCATATTTATGAAAAAGTGGTTAAGAAAAAATTAGTATATCTTAAATACACTTTGAAAAAGTTAGATATCTAAAGTAATATTCTTTCCCTGAAAATATTTAACAGAAATTTGAGGCATAAGTTAAATGTCAACTTATGTATTTTGCCGATAGAAAACACAACTAAAATCCATTTAGCAATTCAAAACGCAAAGAAAAAATGACACTAGAAAAATCATGTTTGTCACTTTCTCTTGCTTGTCCTTTCATGCAAAAACTATCGTTAATTTATACTAGTCACACTACAAGACACATACAGTAAATATCTTTCCTGCTGGTGATATACCTAATTGTCAATGCCAACCAACAACTCCATTTAATTCCAATTTCCAAGTGCCCACCATGTTTAAACATGATTTTAACACTATTTCTTAGTGGTTGGGTCCTCTACTTCTGATCACTCATCCCACCCTGCTTACCTACTACTTCATAATAACACAACTAATTAACCACATAAAAATGTTAACCAGAAAAAGACAATTTTACTTCCTCCTATAATCTATCTTATTTGTCTTTTAATGCTTTGTACATTCTAGGAAAATATTTAATAACCTTAAATATAATGATATTTGTTTAAATTATTCTTTTTTTTTTCCTATTTGAACATGTTACTTAATTAGTACTTCTTTTGTTTCAAATTATCTGTTATGTTTCTCTATTATACGCCCCTTAAAAAACATTAATTAGAAGGAATTTTAGACTATTTCACCTTATTTACCTCTTAACATATGACCTCTCCTCATTGAGTATGCTATGTCCTTGTTTTTTCAAAAAGATTACTATTAAGTGTAAAATGGAAATTTGTTTTGCCTTGAACTTCTAAAATAAAAGATAATTTGAGACAATTATAATAGATTTGGAAAACGGAGTAATCTCTTTTTTTCTTTCCTGAGCATTAAATATTTTGGAATTGAATTTGCTAAAAACGAGTGGTACTTAAAATAGGAGGGAGTAGTAGTTGTCATCGCTGTACACAAAGCAAGCAATAAGCCATACATGTCTAACTTTTCAACTGCAAAAGCACAATTACTATATCAATTGTTTAACACCTTATTCTTGAATTTAATAGCTAATTCAGCTAGTGCTTTTGTAGAAGAACCATCTTCACTCAGAACTTTAGCTGCTGCATCTTTAAGGTCTCTCATTCTAGAGCGCATTTCTTTTCCTTCTTCACCTTCCATTAATCTTTTCACTACTTTAGCAATTTCCAATCTTTCCACTAGTCCATTTTCATTGGCTTTTGCCCTCAGTGCCACTTTAATATCCTCACATAACATAACCGCGTTCATCTTTTGTTCAGCATAAAGTGGCCAAGCTATGAGTGGTACTCCGTGGACCACACTTTCCAGAGTCGAGTTCCATCCGCAGTGTGTCAAGAACCCGCCCGTCGAACCATGACTAAGGATTTGAGCTTGTGGGGCCCAATTGGGCACCACCAAACCTAACCCTTTGGTCCTTTCCAAGAACCCTTTTGGGAGAAAATCAAGAGGGTTAGTTGAATCTTGGACATTAAAATAAGTGGCATTGGCTACAGTGTCATTGGGACATCTAATTACCCACAAGAACCTTTGTTCACTTATTTCCAATCCTGATGCAACTTCAATGAGCTGCTCATGAGAGAGGGTCCCACCACTCCCATATGAGATGTACAATACAGAGCCACGTGGCTGTCCATCCAGCCACGTCAGACAACCCGACCCATCAACCTTACTAACCGAATCCATCTGAATAAGTGGTCCAACCGGGTAAACGGGTGGCTTACCGGGTTCTTCTTCCTGCAAAGCTTTAATGGCTCCTCCTTCCAATTCCTTGAAACTGTTAGCTACTATTCCCTCAGCCATTCTATACCTCTCTGAATGATGAAGAAGCCATTTGTAAGCTTCGTTTTTCCGGTCCTGAACCGGGTCGAGAAGATCCTTGCCATGGATAGGAATACAACCCGGAATCTGAACCGGGTCAGTCAACTCCCTGTACTCACATGACACGGTTCCATCAAGCTTAGGCAAGTAAAGAAACAAAGACAAAGCCATGGCAGTAGAAGGGAAAAAAATATAAGGGGAAACGTTGAAATCAATGGCAACATCAAATGCATCAGTACCAAAAAGATCAACCACAAAAGCAACTACTTTCTTGGATTCAACAAGTGTTTTGAAAACATCACGCAGCGAAGGAAGAGAACGAGCAACAGTAAGGGAGATTCTAGTTTCTATTTTAACATCAAGAGGCAAATCGTCGAAATTAACAGGAGGAAGAAGATGATAATCCATGCAAGAGGGAAGAGAATTCAGGAAAATTTTCTGAGAATTAGAGATAGGTCCATCAGTAGGGAGAACAAGAGTCACAGAAAATTGGTGTTGAGAGATTAGTCTCTCAGAAAATTCAACAAGAGGGATTAGGTGACCCATACCAGGACTAGGTAAAATTACGATATGGGGATTTTCTGACTTTGTCACTATAGCAGTTTCCGCCATTGTAGTGAGCTTCAAAAAGGAGATGCAGAGAAAATGATGATTGAAACTACAATTACTGCTGATTTATTTGCGCTTTACTTTTTGATAGTAATGAGATAATGAGAATTGGGAAGGATGCCTTTATATACTAGAAAGATGGTATCATTGGTACGTGTGTAAGGACGATGACAGCTTTATATATTATAATGTACTAATAAAGCTAGATAATCGAATAATTGGAATATTTACTTAATTTATTTAATTTATAAATGTAAATACATGTGTGGGTGATCGTATTTGTAATAGGGGTCAGTTTTGATTGAAGGGGACTGGTGTTTTCTAGATGAGAAAATTCAAACCTAATGGTGCGGTGCCACAATTGACATGATAAACATATACAGTGATGTCAAGGCACACGTTAGCCTCATGTCATTGTATTCTTCTCCTCAATTCAAAGTTTTTCCTTCTCTGCCCTGACAAATTTTAATTTCCCCCCCACTATTGTATGGTTTTTACTTTGCCTGTGGCCGTATTAATAGAAAAACTTAATTGTATTTGATGAATTTAATACAAATAAATAATTCATAGATTGTAAATTAATACTCTCTCATATTGGCCTTATAACATGCTACTGAAGAATGATACTTAATACCTTACATATAACAGCATTTGTCTAAATCATGCGCTATCACTATCTTAAATGTGTTAATTAATACTAAATAAATGGTGAACATAAATAACGTAAAAAAGAAATGGGAGTAGTTTGGAATAAGAAGGTAAATATTGAAATTCGACATTATCGCAAGGACTATAGTCGGATTTTGTACCTCAAAGTGATTTCCATTTGGGACAGAAGCGCAAAATGAAAGGAAAAGTTTCAAAATGCATAAACGAACACATAAGTGCAAAGTAATTTCAATCTTGAACCTTAACTTCGAAATTAACCGATTATGTTATAAAGACGACCATGTTGAGACATCTAAATTTTACGCATCAAGCAAAATCTTAAATTCAAGATACTGTAAGAGGACTCTTGTAATTATAGAAGTCTATTAGGGTTGTTTGGAGACTACTCTAAAAAAAATTCTAACTTGGAGATTAATCTATCCTAGCACTAGGTCACTCCTATAAAAAAGGATTTACGTAATCCTTTAAAAAGATATATCTTGAAAAATGAGGTCATCTCAGAAAATCTCATAAATTCTCCGGATATTCGCAAATGGATCAAGGCATAAAATAATGTCGTGATTAATAAACATGTTTCTTGATCATCAAATACATCACGGTTATGCATATCATTCAACATTCGAGAAATACGTTGCTAAAGCTCTCGAATTACGGATAACAAATCGGAGAAAATAATCAAGGGATAAACAGAGTTGTAACCCACAATGTTTATTAATAAAACTTATTCTTTCTTTATAGTTGTTTGTGATTGCAGTTTTATTTTTCTGCACGCAATTTATTTGCAAACAATTCTTTTTGTAGACATCAAAATTTCATCGTATTAAATCCATATGAAATTTGGAGAAAATCCTAAATTTAATACCCCTCCTGTCCAAAATAAGTGTTTTTATGCCTGTTTTCACGCATATTAAGAAATCCACATTTTAACATTAATTAGCAATGAAATTGATCATATTAACCTTTACTATCCCACTTAAATACCCTAACACATATTCCAACATTATTTACTCCAAGGGCAATGTAGGAAAATAATAATAAATTCATTCTTGAATTCCGAAAAAATAACGTATTTCAGACCACAAGAAAAAAGCCAGAAAATCACTTATTTTGGACCGGAGGGAGTATGCTACAAGTGACTTGGAGGCTACTCTATCTGAAACCCTGACTTGGAGGTTACTCTACCTGAAACCCTTGCTTGGAGGGTGCTTTACACAAAACCCTAGCTACACCTAGGGGGGCCACATATTCCTTTTGCGAGGCATCTCGAAATTCCATAAAAAATCATGGAATATTCATAAAGATATCAAAGACATCAAATATTGTCTTTCTTACAGTCGCCGAAGTGATACGTTCTTGTGTTTCATGGAGATCAAATACATCCTAAGTAAGTTCGCACCATCCTACGTTCGAGAAATACGTTGGTTAAGCCCTCGAATCACGGAGAACAATTTAGAGAAATGAATCAAAGAAAACAAATAGAATTGTACCCCCATCACTTTATCAATAAAATAGTATTTATTTATATTCATATTATTATTGCAATATATTTTTGTATCGCAAATAATTTGTTGCAAACACATATATTATTACATATGCCATATTTTCAAGTTTACACTTCTCATACTTTTTCTTTTCTTAATATAATCACAATTTTTATCTTAAATTCATAATTGTATACAATCATTTAAAAATTAAATTATCTAGCTATTTTTTGCTGTAAAAAACGTTTGGTTAGTCTCTTTTCATGATAGGGGACTGCAAGGATATATAAGAAAATAAATATACAAAGATTATAACAATCCCCCGATGGTAACAATATACACACTGATTAAACATTTTCTTGATTAAGAAACTTTAATCTCGTATCAACCAAACGGGTTATTCTGATTTTGGGGAAGCTATTTTACATCTCTTTTTGCTTATCTTTAATTAAACGTGTTGGACTGGAATTTTACTGTGCTATTCGTTATCATACTTATCAAATATTTATTTGCAATTATTAATTGGTGCAATTTATTATAAATCAAAATTCAAATCAAACATGCTTTAAAATATATATATCAGAGTAAAAATCCAAAAGGAAGGTGCATCGAATGCGTCCGTTCTCCGCAAGGCAGTGACACTGCACTGCCGGCTGAAAAATAGGCTAAATTAAGTAATTGTTCTTTTTGGCTAATTATTTTCGGTTAAATTAAGCTCCAATTTGATCATAAATTTTGGCTTTATTTTTTCAAAAAATTTTGAAATTTGTTTATGAAATATGATCATGTTTTGGGTAATAACATTTTAAAATTCCCAAAATCTGCCTTAAACTTCAACTTTTCTTCAAATAAAATGCATGTCCAAACTCCAAACACAACTTCAACTTTCAAAAATTATTTTTCAACACAAGTTCAAAAACTCTTTTTTTAAGTTACAATCAAATCTACTGTCCAAACGCTAGCTAAGTTATTGCCGTGGCCTCTATCAGTGGATGTTATCAACTTTAGCTGTATGATATATGGTTAATTTTTTCTTTAAAAAAATATGTTTTTACCAACTTGAAATACACTGTCACGAACAAATAATAAGTGCAATAGTTCACTGCATCTATGATTTAAAATAACAAATCTGCAATTAGTTACTATGCTAGCAAGATTTGTTTGATACATGGCTGCTTAAGGTAAAATAAATTCCCTACTTTTAGAGCTTGATTCCCCATTAGCCAATAATTTTCCCAAAGTGCATGGCAGCTTATTTTGACATTCGTATTACATTATTGCTCGAGCATGTTGACCATTTTATTAGTATCAATTTCTTTATTATTTTTGGGCCAGGGCAGGAAATTATTTTATTAGAAAAGAGACCAGTTTTAGAGTACCTATTCCAACGAATCACCAAAGTTGAAGAAGAGAAACAAGTGTGATACAAATAAGGTCCAGTTAATTAGAATGGTGTAATTCATTTGAGGTAAGGTGTCATTTTGTGGGCCTTCCGACATAAGAATTGTGAATTTATGATCCATCTTATATACAACACTTGACCATTTTCTCCCATTTTAATTATGCCGGGCCGGCTGAGAGGTATGTCAATCATCCTCCTTGATTCCGCCCTTATCACCAATTACATTTGCAGACGATATTTTATTTTAAGAAAAAGGTTTGATGATCCACAGCTATGAATTAAATCCATAAACGCACACGTTTAAACCCAGCCTGCTTCACATGAAGGAAGGAAAAATCATTCAAAAGAAAATGGAAAATATGGGTAACCAGAAAAACAAAAAGTAGGTTATGGGACTTTGCCTTTCATTCTTGATGATTAATATAAAAAGGTGCCTTTAAATTATTGATGGGTGCAGTTTCACTGCTTTGCATTTTGGGTAAGTGGCCAACACAATAAAATTATTTAGACTAACCTCATGCATTTGGATAAAAATGTTACTACCAAAAAGTCGCAATAAAGATACTTTTGCTAGATTCGACTATTATTAACCAATACAAACGCAATGTGCCAAAGAGCATTCACCACGTTATTGACCTCACTTTCCCATTTTCCATATTCTTTTTCGTGCAGCTCCTACTAATCAATTAATACTTGATGGAGGAAGATCCCTAGTTTATCTTCTTTGCTAATTTGTTGCCAAAATTCAATTAACCCTGCTATGGTGTGAGTCTGTCTTATTTTTGTTATCACATTATTTTGATTTGCTTTGATTATTTAAAATCCAGGCGAACACTTTCCTTTATTCCTTTTTCTTTTGTTAATTTTGTTTATTCAAAAAGAAAGGAATATTCTTAAGAGTTGCTTTGCCTTTGTTTATTCAACCAGGACAGAACAATTTACTCACTGTTTTCTGTCTCGAATCTCTGCTTTAATTTGGCACCCAATCCTTTCTTTACTGGATTATAATAATATATGTTGTCCCAAGAATATTTTGGAAGTTCCATGCAAATGTGAACAAAAGGCCATTGAACTTTGTACATTTGCAGAATAAATAGATAAAAAAGTCCGACCTAACCTTTTGAGTTATACAAATTTGAACTCTCTATGTAATACATGTGGAACTTTTACTTTCTGATAGACGAAATCTAAATATTTTTAACACGAATTCTTTTTTTAATTTGTCTTATGTTTAAAAGAACTTGTACGTAGTAAAAAGGCTGTTGGTTCATGAAATGTTATAAAGCCATATAAAATGGGAGATTAAGTAACACCCGTACGCAGTGTCGAATCCAGAAATATTTCAAAGGGTGTTCAAACTTAAAAGATCTAAAAAAAAAGATTCACAACAAAGAGTGTTCAATATATACTTTATACATTTAAAATCAATATTTTACTTATATACACAGTATAATTTTTCGTAATATTTTGGTGAAGAGTGGTCAATAAGTGGCTTCGCCCCTGCCTGTAAGGAGATAAATTAATTGATATCTACCTAGAACGGAAAAGGGAATAAAGAAAATACTATTACTATTCGTATCACGCTTCTGATAGAACATTAAGGCCCCGTTTGGCCTTTTTTTTTTTTCCGATTTTGTTTTTGTAACTTTTTCTCAAATTAGTGTTTGACCATGAAAATTATTTACCTTAAATTGAATTTTAGAATTTTTCAAAAATTTGAAAAAACTCTAAACGGTAGCTTTCAAAATTTTCATTTCAAATCAGTCACATAATTCAAAAACAGCTCCAAATTGTAATAATATTAAACACAACTCTAATTTTTAAACACTATTCTCACATATATTTTTTTTACTTTTTCGAAAATTTCACAAGGGAGTGATCTACATGGTATGTCCATTGAATATGCTAGTTAACTTCATATACCTTTGAAATATTTATTTTACTTTGTATACCTATTTTATAAAAGTTTATTACTTTTTAAACTTTTAATATCATTATATGCCATTAATTAAATTCCACCTTTTAAGGAACTAAATTATCTCTCTTTCCTACTTAATATATTTTTTAAAACACTCCATCATCCCACGTTTTAAGGAATTGAAATTATACATGTTCACCAAAAAAGTCCACCCCAGTAATTTCTCTATGAAATCCTCCATAATCTTTTTCTTCTCTTTCATCTATGTAATCAAAAGAAAAACAAGATAACGTGACAATGTTCTGATTTGGAATATAATATATAAAATAAAATAAAATATTAGAACATGTTATTCAAACCAATACACTACAATATCCTGATGAAAAATACATTATTCAAATCAAACAACGATGATATTTCAATTTGGAATATTCAAATTAAACATAACACAATATTCTAATTTGGAATACAATACTCAAATCAAATATACCACAATGTTCTAATTTAGAATACAATGTTCAAACCAGGTTTTTTTCAAATTAAAAAGTTGTAGAATATTTGGTTTGTATATTGTATTCCAAATTAAAATATTGTTTGAATATTGTCTTCCAAAATAGTATAATAAAGTATGTTCTGTTTGAATAATGTATTCCAAATTAGAATATTATGGTATATTTAATTTGAATATTGCATTCCAAATTAGAAAATTATAGTAATTGAATAATGTATTACAAATTAAAATATTATGATATATTTAGTTTGAATAATATATTCCAAATTAGAAAATTATAATATGCTTGATTTAGATAGTATACTTGTCATTAGAATATTGTGATATATTCGATTTGAATTATATTTCAAATTAAAATATTGTGGTATGTTCAAAATATATGGGATGATTTGAAAGTATAGAGTATACAATATCAAAAAGGAAGTTCTGATGCAAAACATAAATATGGTTTAATTAGGGGAGATGTGAATCTCAAAATTCATTGCACGTTTCAATAATTAAGGCTACATTTAAGAGAGTTTATCCCCTTATTAGTAGTTGTTGATACACACATAAGATTCTCTATCAAGATATACGATGTAATATTTTTATAGGTATACAATGTAATTTTCATAATTAAGGCATGATGAGTAAAGAGATCTATAGAGGGGTATAGGACGTTAAAACCCCTTTATTGTTATTGGTTTTGATGTGACTTAATCTGAGAGACAACCTTGCAAAATTTACTAAGCTAAAGCAGATAGTAATATTTAGGCAAAATACATGAAGTCTCATTAAACTTGTGCAGAAATATATTTGAACACTTAAACTAAACCGATATTTTATTACTCCCCTATTTTCACTTCAAGTAAAGTGCAAAACCACACTTATGGTGGGAGGTGTTCTACACGCACCTCCACACGTCAAGAACTCATTTTTTATATTTTCTACTACAAATTATTTTCAAAATCACCCACCCCAGCCTTCTTCGTTCTTCCCCACAGCCCAGAAGTTGAGGAAGCAAATTTCCGGCAACTCACTCTTTCCGGCATGACCTCATTGCTGTATATTGCAGCCCTCTCTACTTCTCTGAGGTAATTTCTAATGATTTCACATAATATCATTTCCCTGCAACTCTAATGGAATCTGCTACTTATTATATAATTTGCAGCCTATTCCTACCACTTCCTATTATGGCTGAAGAACCAGATCGGAAAATGGTAAAAGGCCGATGGAAGCAGTGAAAGTTTTCATGTAAACTTAATCTTTTACGCCGGAAAGTTTGTTCTCCCTCCCTACCTCACAACCTGTAACGAAAGCCGAAGGAAGCACCAAATCTTTTACGCCGGAAAAAATTTCGCCGACGAGCTCTCTGTCTACGTCAAGAAAATTAGAGTATTTTTTTGTCCTTTGCTTTCCTACGGAGTGGTGGGGTCAGGGGCAGTCCTAGAGTATTGTATACGGTTCCAGGAAACCTAGTAATTTTTGTGTAGACATTATATTTATATTAAGAAATTCATTAAATATTTGTAAATATCTAACTGTGAACTCAAATATTATTGTATATTAATTTGAAATTACGGTAGGAATTTATAAGTCTCAAATCCTGAATCAGCCTCTGATGAGGGATGAGGATAGGGATGGTGCACACTCACTAAAAAAATACTAATTCTATATAAAAATATATATTATGACTAAATTATCCCTAATTAATATTTAATTTGAGGAGTAAGATTTTTTTTTAGGAATATGTACATAAGGGTTATTATGTAAAAATAAATTGAATTCATTCTTGATTATATAAAAGAACACTTATTTTGAACTAAAATAAAAAAGTAAATTGATCATTTGTTATGAACCGAATAAAATAATTAAAGAAAAGTTAAAAAAAATAAAAAAAATAAAGAGGACCTGATCAACTATTTACTATCTCTTTTTCTCTTTTCCCCGCGAGTTTGGGACAATGAAATACACTTTCCTTGTCATATGATCATTGAAAGAGGAATTAAATTCACTTGAATTGAAAATACGGGGTTACAAGACTGTTCATTTAATTTAATTCAAACATGTTTTCTGGACAAATTTAAGGGGATTTTGCCTAATATTTACTATGAGGTGGGATAAAGACATCAAATGAAATAAAATAATTTTGGGGGAGTTAAACGAAAGAGAGCTCTATAGTATGTACTTTGTGGATTGTGACTTACCAACCATCTCAAACATGATAACTGTTACGCGGCGCCTTCCTGAGATTCTTTGGAAGAGCGACGTAAGGCTAAGCAACCGATGTCAGGGTAGTTGCTGTCCGCCAAATGAGGTCTCCGCCACACGCTAGACTAGATTGTCAATGCCGTGTGGGAAAACCAATGCCAACAATCGAGAGAACAGTAACAATGTTTGAAATGATGAAAGCTGGATTGCAATAATGAAAGCTATTACAACGGGAATGAAATGCGGTGTCGAGGGGTAGAGACACCAGTACAGAGAATTGCTTGCTTGAAAGTTTTGAATGCTATATCCCCCTAATAATGCTTTAAAAAAATAAACCAACATTACATGAGTAGGCTAAACTACGCTAGAGAAACATAATGGAAGTACATGGAATAAAGCTAGTCTATAATTACAAAGAAAAGGACTTAGTTTTCTACAAAGGTAGAAACAGGTCTGTTGGCAGCAACTTTGTCTCCGGCATCACGATCTGCGCGCGCGGCATTGTCTGTGCGCGCGGCGCTGTTGGCAGCTGCTTGCGACTGGGCGCTAGCGAGGAAAATTGGTGGGGCGACAGAGGCACCTGCGCTCTTGTCACTTGGAGCGGCCAAGACCACGGGGCCGTCTGTGGCGCTAGGCGTTGGGAGGCTTGCTAGGACGCCACCGGACGCGTCCAAAGGGTCATGGGGCATGAATGGAAAGCCGCCCATGACATATCTAGAACCTACACGCTAACCCTATACATGAATAATAGTTTGCTCACCTGAGTCAATTTGCTGGCTTAATTTCCTCCTGGGGGTGGGGTTTGTTTTGGTACGGATGAAAATATTTTTTGAATATTTTATTTAATTTTTTCATGTTTGATTGTCTTAAATATTTTCATTTTAATTTACGAAAATTACATCTCTGGAAAGCGGAGAAAGTCATTTTCTGAAACTCTCCCATGCCATTTCCAACCGAAGAATTTGAGATATTCTTCTGAATTATGAAATTTGTGAACACGTTTTACTTTCCGAATTTGTGATACAACTTTGAAATTATGATATGTTGACCACTAATTTGTTTCTTTGAAATTGTTTCTATTGTTCTGAAAGAGAGAAGTAGGTTTGAGTATAAGGTACAAATCCAGAGTATTTAAAGTTGGCCTACTCTTAAGACGAAGAAAAAAGAAAAATTGGCAGGATTTGGCAATTTTTTAATCTTACGTTAGGTTTGGCAAATATAGCTTTAAATAATTGGTATTATATAGCTAAATTCTAACAAAATTTACTCTCTTATATATTATTTTTTTAAAAACTATTCGTTTATTTTGACTTCCCTCCCACTTTCTCTCTTTGTATTTCTTCTTCTATCTCTTATCTTTCGCTCTCATAATTTAGCAAAAATTCTTACAAATTATGCAAAGAAATAAGTGCGATGAAAAAGTAAGGTTGATTTCACATCAGAGAAAATCAGAAGCAAAAACTAAGAGAGAAAAAATATATTTTAACTTTGTTTTTCTTCTCTCATTTTTTTGGTTGGATTAAACGAGTGGGTGTGATTGAAATTGGTTGAAAATACCTAAACGAGGCTATATTCAAAATTTGAGCAAGGTTAGAAGTGATTTAGACTAGTTTGAGGTAAAAAAATCAGACCTAAAAATCCAACTGCGACATGTGTATATTACGTTGTATAT
Organism: Nicotiana undulata; assembly: GCA_005239495.1. Classification (NCBI taxonomy): domain Eukaryota; kingdom Viridiplantae; phylum Streptophyta; class Magnoliopsida; order Solanales; family Solanaceae; genus Nicotiana; species Nicotiana undulata. The sequence continues at coordinate 21,418 of ML295674.1, read as the reverse complement.
TGTGTACATCAGTGTATATCACAAACATATTTTTAAGGATGTCTATATATATCAGTTTGTATATCGTGTACAAAATAATTTTTTTTAATGGATGCTCATGTATATCACATCGTATATCGTATAGATAACACAATTTTCCATGGATATACACAGATACACGCAATATAAATTAGGCATCACTAATCTACATAGAGATATTCACAGAATACAATAGGGGATACACATATGGAGCCGTCTTGCACTTGATTTTTCAATCTGAAATGTGCTATAAAAAGAAGGAAAATAAAACTTTAATATATTTTTTTCGATATACACATTATTAATTAGTTATATATATATATTTGGATATACATATCAAAAACTAGAAAAATAATTAAAAAATATTTGGAAGTTCTTTCGGATATTACTGAAGGAAATGGAACCTAATTTCTTGGATGGTGGTTGCTACGAGAGGAAAGAGAGAGGATTTTAAATATTTTTTGCTATTTTTAAGGAAAATAATTTTGATGGGGCTTAATAAAAAATAATTTTGATCGGATATCCGAATCGATCCGTTCAATTTCGGATTTCAGATTGTGTTTATTAAGATTTTGAATTTCGGATCGAATTCAGATGGTATAATTTTAATACGATCCAATCTGATCCGATCCAAAATTTGAAATTATTAGTGCATGTATAAATACTAAACTTTAATTCGGATAATTAGTACTTTCTTTATATTTTTCTCCAAGTTATTACCTTTACAATTGATGTATTTAGCTATACTGGCACCACAGTACTCTCATAATTGCATAAACATGAATTTTTCTTATTGTATTGCCTCTTTTACAAAAAAAAAAAAAATACATATGAGTTTGCAACTTTGAGGCATAATAATTCGTTCCGAAATCCGAAAATCCTATTCGATCCAAACTTTAAAATCCAATCCAATCCGATATTAATTCGGATCGGATTGAGATTGCATTTTCTAGAATCGGAAATTCGAAAATCCGATCCGAAATGTGTTAAATTCGATCGGATCGATCCATGCACTACCCTAGATTGAACCATTAGAAGAGAGAAAATAACTTTAGGCATTTACTTTTTTATGCCAATTGTTGGACCTAGTTGTCATGCCATGCCATTTCCCCAAGAAAAAACAAGGTAAATTGGACTTCAAAAGACCTTCTAATTTCATTCTAAGTGGGCCATTTTTGTAAACGAGCTATCACCATTCAATAAGATGCCCCTTCTTTTTTTTTTTTGTAAGAAAGGTAAATATATATTAAGGTGTTGCATACAGAGAAGGATATTCCATAATTGCTACCCTACTGATACTATTGCTAGTATTATGACTACTAATAGATATAACATTAGAAGCTGAAATAACATCCCTATCCGGTAATGTCGTATCCAAGAAGACATGTTGAGCTGGACTATGGTTTATAGCTCGCAAAAGAGACAGTCCATTCTTATTTTCTTCCCAGGTTTGTACTGCAAAATTTGTAGGATGATCAAAGACTTGTAGTTAAAAATTGCCTGCCAAAAAACTGCCCGCGCTTGCTAAGTTATCTGCTAATCTATTTTATTCTCTGTATGCATGGCTAACAAGCGGGTCATGGAGTTCCTTGATTAGGTGCCTGCAATCACATAAAAGGTTAGCTAGTTGCCAGTTATCAGATCCAAGCATGGTGATGACCTCCTTGGCATTAATTTCCACCTGTAGAGGCATGAGATTGTGTTCTTTGGCCAGTATGAGTCCTTGGGGGAGTGCATACAATTCTGTAGCTATACTACTTTGTCTAGGAAAATTACCAATAAAGCCTTTTATCCAATCCCCTGTGTTATTTCTAATGACGCCACCTATACCATTTGTAGCTGAACTGTTTTTTGCTCCATCCGTGTTAAGTTTATATATATTAGGAGACGGAGAAATTCATTTTAGAGGTACTTTAGTGCGTATTATGGGTGTTCTTATGTGGCTTGCTAAGTAGCAGTATTCTGTGGCTAATTGAGCTGTGGTGCTAACCCTAACTGTGCAATTTGCCTTTTCATAAAGATTTTTATTCCGTGTAGTCCAAATGTTCCAAAGACTTAATGCTAGAAAAGTTTTAAGATTTACTTTATTGGGGAAATGGTTATGGTTATTGAAGATAAGTTGTTTGAGCCAGATTTGGGGGCCATTAGTGTGCGTTAGTGTTTAAAATAAAAATTACCATTCTTATGTTGGACCAATACAGAGTTGTGTTGAAACATTCTAAAAAAATATGATGGCTATTTTTCTCATATAGAAGACAGTTTGTGCACGTACTATTGCTAACTATTTTCCGTACATGAAGGTTTTGTAATGTAGGCAATCTATCATGGCTTAGTAACCAAATAAAAAACTTAATTTTTGGGTTAACTGGGAGATCCCAGATCCATTTGAAGTTATAAGGATAGGCGCGATTTGCTAAGCTTTGGTTGCTAAGTATTTGATACATATATTTAACTGTGAAGTTCCCCGTGCTAGTTGAGCCCCAATAAATTTTGTCTGATTTCTTGCCATGTCTTGATATATAATGGCTTTGTATTAAATTTTTTATTTCGTTTGGTAGATGAAAAGGGATTAATGACCAGTCCCATCCTTCAGGATTATGGATGCTGCTTATGGTTATATTACTTGTACTTCTTGTTAAAAGGACCATTGATTAGTGATCTGAGAGATGTTTTATTTTTCACCCAGTTATCCGTCCAGAACCTAATGTGATTACCCGTTCCTATATTTCATTGCATGCCCTGTTGACAGTCATGCCAACCTTGGAGTAGTTACGACATGTAGCTGATGTGTAAGAATTAGGATTTTTGTATAGATATTTACTAATAAAGACTTTGGCCCATAAAGATGTGGGAGAGTGAAAAGCTCGTCATGCTAATCCTGCTAAGAGGGCATTATTTTTTATTTTAATCCTTTGGATACCTAATCCCCCTTGTTTAATTGGTTGGGTGATTCTTTCCCATTTGAGTAGATGAACTTTTCTTTTAGAGGGAGTAGTTCCCCAAAGAAAATTTTTCTGGTATTGTTCCAATCTTTTATAATGTTTGTTGGCAGTTTTATATATTGCATTATATGATTAGGAAGATTAAGGGTGGATTTAATAAGAGTAGTACGTCATGCCAAAGTTAAGAAATTAGTCTTCCAACCCGCTAATCTTGATTTAAAGTTGTCGAGTATAAATCGGAAGTCAATATTCCTAGGTTTTGTGTTAAATAATGGGAAGCCTAGATATTTACCAAAAGTTTTACCTTCAGATATTTGAAAACAACTTAAGGCTAACTCTTTGTCTTGACTTTGGTAGTTGCGAGAAAAAAAGATCTTTGATTTCTCAAAGTTGATTTTTTGGCCAGAGAGATTGGTGAAAATATTTAAGACATCAATAATAGCATTACAACTGTTAGGATTTATTTTGGAGAATAGAATTAAATCATCTGCAAAAAACAGATGGGATAACTTAGGACCAGATTTAGAAATGTTAATTGGTAGCCATTGAAGGTGGTCCACTGAGAGGTTTATTTATCTGGACAACATTTTCATACACAAAATAAAAATGTACGGGGATAAAGGGTCTCCCTGTCTGATACCCCTTGTAGGGGTGGAGTATGGAGTATGTGATCCATTTATAAGGATTGAGGTGGTTGTTGTGGTAATGCAGGACATAATGAGGTTAATAATGTGAGTAGGAAAACCAAAATAGCTTAGAGTAATTTTGATGAATGACCATTCTAATCTATCAAAAGTCTTTTCTAAATCTAATTTTAGCAGCATGTAACCTTTCTTTCCTTTCATTTTGTGGAAATAGGATAAAGCTTCTTGTACGATGATAGCATTGTCAGAAGCTCTCTTACCTTGCTGGAAGCTTGTTTGTGTTGCGTCTATTATGTGGTGAATAATTGGTTTAAGTCAATTAACTAAGATCTTTGTAATAAGCTTGTAAGTGGTGTTACAAAGGCTAATAGGCCGATACTGTTGGATTATCTGAGGATGTTGAACTTTGGGTATCAAACAAATATATGTTTGATTCATTGATTGAGGAATTGATTGGGCAGTGAAAGTGTCATGTCAAAATTTCTTAACATTATTACCAACTATATGCCAATATTTTTGGTAAAAATACGGGTGTAGCCCACTGGTCCTGGAGCTTTATAAGGTTGAAAACTATTAATAGCGTTTGTAATTTCCATATCTTGGAGGGGCAGGTTTAATGTGTTAAAAAGGTCCTTACTAATATGATTTTAAGGATTATTGTTGTTAAATAAAGTGGACTTAGTTTGTTCAGTGGTGAATAAATTAATGTAAAAGTCTTGAATGATGTTGTTAATCTCATTTTGGTCATAATACCAATTACCCACCCTATCTTGTAAATAGGTAATTCTATTTCTTCTTCGCCTATGCAAGGTAGACATGTGAAAAAATTTGGTGTTGGCATCACCATTATTAAGCCAATTGAGCCTTGACTTTAATTTCCAAAAGTCTTCCTCCAATCTAAGTATATTACTAAATTCACTAGTTAATTCTATTTCTAGATTTTTGTAAGTACACACTGTGAGGATAATTACATAAAGACTAGACTGGAGTCCCTGTAGCCGTGCTAATAGTTTCTTTTTACGTGCAAAAATATTGCCAAACACATCCTTATTCCACAGAGTGACAACTTCTTGGAATTTTTTAGTTGATTGAAGTATATTTTGGTCCTGTGACCAAACTTGTTCAACTAATTATTGGAATTGTGGATGAGAAACCCACATAGATTCAAATCTAAATACTTTAAGAGATATTTTAATGTGATTTTCCAAAGTTAAAAGTATCGGGCAATGATCAGAATACGTTCTAGGTAGATGATACACCTTAGCTTCCGGAAACATATTTAACCAATCATAATTAGCAAAGAACCTATCCAGCCTTTCTAGTATAGTATGCTTATGCTTACGTTTATTTGTCCAGGTGAACTTACTGCCCTTATATCCTAAGTCAACTAGATTACAATAGTTAATATACCTAGCAAACTTATCTAACCTATTAGCACTGGGTGGTAAACCGCCAAATTTCTCTCTAGAAGATAAAATTTCATTAAAGTCTCCCCCAAGTACCCATGGCATACAATAATTATTATGCATGAACATCATATTATCCCAGAGATTAGAACGCAACGAAGCATTTGTACTAGCGTAAATAGCAGAAAATAACCATTTAGGTTTTGATGGACTTACCTGGTCCTCCACTTTGATATGCTCCTCATTCCATAACACTACTAACCCCCCAATTAGACCATTGGCAGCGACCTATGCCATGTTAGTAAATTGATAGGCATCCCTAAGCCTACTATGATCATACATGTGGGTTTCCAACAAGACAACAAGAGCAGGTCTATGGTTGTCCATTAATGATATGAAATGACGTATAAATTCAGGATTGTGTGACCCCCTACAATTCCAAACAAGGATATTCATGATTCTAACCAAAGGAACGTTTGTTGGAGAACTAGGGTTCAGTAGGACCTCCTCCTGCTGAGTCGTCTGAACTGGATTCTCCACTAGAATAGGCGGTGGAGGAAGAGTGGGAATGATTACCATGGCATATTTCCTGCTTCTCGATTGGTATTGACCTTGAAGTTGAGATTGCATCTTATCAATTCCTGTGGACATTTGAAAATGAACTTTTTTTCGTACCTTTCTTTGAGGTTGTAGAAGTGAACACTTTTCAACCATAAAAATTCCGTCCTTGTCACCCTTAATCCCTCCAGAATTTGGGCCAGCTCGTGCCTTGTTTCCATGTCTAGATCTTGAGGAGATGGAAGTTGAGGAGATGAGGAGCTGTTTGGTGGAGTCAATGCCTCCAAAGGACTGCCCGGAGTTGAGTAGGGTGCTAGTGGGTTGAATGATGTTAAATTCTGGAACCACGGTGCATATATTTGGCCCATGTGATGTGGGGGATAAAATGGGAGGAGGTTGGAGATTTGGTGGGGAGTTGCATGGTGAGTCTGCATGGACGGCATCCATGGTGCAGGGGTGGGTGGTGGTGCATGATATTCCAGCATGAAAGGTTGCTGGTTGGTGTACCACTGATTCTGAGCCACCGCCTCCATCCCTAATCTCATTCCCTCTGTTACTATCTCCTCTAGATGAGATGGGTTCTGCATTAGCAAAATTACTTCTTGTCCATTTATTTCCATCGTAAATACTAGTGCATGGCCCTGTAGTCCCATCTTTAACCAGGACTGGAGAGGAAGATCCATCATCTCTGGTTGAGATGTGTATACCAGTGGGGTGTTTGCCTGAGAGATGGGTGGCCCATGCATGTTAAAACGTGGGAGATGGAACAACTGGTTGTTGTCCATATTGGTTCGTGTGTTGCTTTTGGAAGTGTGTGTTAGAGATGGTCGTTGCATGGCTGCTGGAACTAAGTGTTAGTGTTGTTGGACTAGATGTGGTCGTGTGTTTGGAAAAAAGGCAGTGTTTGGGTTGTATTCACCTAAGGGAAAAGGTTTTGTAGACTTTAAATTTGTAGTATTGTGGGTGTGATTGTCACATGGGAGGTAATCATTTGATGTGCATGGGAACTTGGTGGGACTAGGGGATCATAGGCTACTGTGGCATGCAAAGTGGGATGACTATGGCTAACGTGTACTCCACTAGACATAGTATGTGCATGTGATATGGTGTGCATAGGAGAAGATAATTGGTTGTTGTTGTTCAAAGCCTCATGATATGATTTGGATGTGGTCGTGTGTTTGGAAAAGGCAGTGTTTGGGTTGTATTCACCTAAGGGAAAAGGTTTTGTAGACTTTAAATTTGTAGTATTGTGGGTGTGATTGTCACATGGGAGGTAATCATTTGATGTGCATGGGAACTTGGTGGGACTAGTTGGGTCATAGGCTACTGTGGCATGCAAAGTGGGATGACTATGGCTAACGTGTACTCCACTAGACATAGTATGTGCATGTGATATGGTGTGCATGGGAGAAGATAATTGGTTGTTGTTGTTCAAAGCCTCATGATATGATTTGGATGTGTGGCGTGGCGTTTTAGTAAGTGATGGCGTGGGAATAGGAGTAAGGTCTCTAGTTTGACTGGGGTCTAAGGGGTTAAGTTCCTCAATTAATGAATTACTCTCGGGGGTAAGTATATGCACAAGACTATTCTTGTCCTTAGCGTGACCTGATAATTTGTTTCCCTCTGTTTCATGAGCTATTTTTGGGCTAACTATTTGGGCCGAGTGAGCAATTCCTTTTGGGCCTAAATCTAGGTCCATTAAGACTTCAAACTTATTAGGGGAAATACTATTGTTAGTTTGAATTATGGGAGGATTAGTGTGTATCTTTTGGGCCTTTAGTGGCCCAGTAGGGGTAGGGTACTTACCTTTGATCGATATTGATTCTTCTGCCGCCTCCACAGCCGCTCTGTAATTCCACGGTTGGGCTGTGGCCTTGCCTTATTGCCAAAATTTAAAAACTGAACTGTCTTCCAATTTGGGTTAGGCATCCCTTTATTTGATGTTGTAGTAGATGTACTGGTGGAAGCTCCTTGCATAGGTTGTTGGATATGAACCTTAGTGCACGCCTCAGTTGCATGTCCAAAATGACCACAGTGTTTACATAGTATATTCAATCCCTCATAAACTAGGTCTTGCTTATGGTGACCCAGGAGAATATGTGTTTTAAGAGGTCTCTCCAAGGCTACTTCAATACATATTCTAGCATATCGTCCCCGTGCAGTTGAGGAGGTACAAGCATCTACCTTGAGTAGTCTTTCCAGTTTGGAACCAATTATGTGTAATATTTGTTCATCGTAGAACTCAGTAGGTAACTCCGACAGTCGTACCCATATTGCGGAGTATGTTAGTTGTGTTGAAGATGCAATAAACTTTGGCTGCCATCGCCTAACGGACAGAAAATGGTTTAAAACAAACCAGGGTCCTCCATGCAGGGCCTTAATTAGATTCTCGTCTTTTTGAAATTTTATAAGGAAAAAACCCGAACCTAAGTCTGTTAGCACTAATTTCTCCGTAGGGTTCCATAAGGAAATTAGTTTAGCTTGTAGTATTTGATGCGTTATCTTCCTCCCAAACACTTTTACTATGACAGAATTTAACCATGGTGTGTATAGTCGACATTTGTCCTCTATTGTGATGGGATAAAGATCTCATCATCTTGACCCTCGTTTAAGCTTTCATCCTCCAAGTTAATGTTATGTTCAGCATGATCAATTGCAGTAGTGTGAGTTATTTGATCACTGCTGACCAGTGCTTGTAGAAAAGTTCGAGGCTGAAGGTTTGTGGGTGTATCGTCTAATTGCATCTGGCCAATATCAGGTGGCTCTTTGTCCTTGTTATTGTTTAGGCTATTGGAGTTTGTGGTAATATGTCTACTACTTGAACTATCATTAGTATCCATTGAAAGCAGCTATTGAGTGTAGTGATTAGGTGAGTGTTCAGAGATTGTAAAGAGAAGGAAGAACATCTCTCACTAAGTTTTCAATAAGTTCAAACTTAACTTGCACATAGATGCCCCTTCACCTGAAACCAACCAGATTAGTTTTACATGGTAGGTTCTTATTTAAGACTACTAGCTTTATTGTATGTGCATTATACGCGTGGTTAGCGTTAATTAGTAAAATATGTGTATATGAAGAACATGTAAATCAAGTTAACAAATGCTAAGTTTTAAAATGACCACATTAAGTTAATATTTTAAAATAAGTAACTTTGTACGTAGAAAAGTATCGGGAGTTGTCATTTATTTGAATGAATACCGGAAAGAAAATTAATTAATGGCAACTAACTTAGAATATATTTTATCTTCTATTGTTTCATTCTTATTGTTTTTGACGTTTGCATTTTTAATAGTTTGACTCTTACTACTATATTATAACCTATTTTATTATAAATTTTGAAAAGAATGACTTGCATTTTCCCCAAATTTGTTAAATCAAAGACTTTTTTGGTTAATTAGGATTGTCCTTAACGTTAAAGAGAATTTTTTTTTGTTGACTCAACTCTTAATATTAGCTCATTCCAAATTTTAAATATTTAATTGTAATTATAATTTAATCCAATAAGAATTTTACGTTCAATATATTAAAAAAATCGTTCAGGGTACGCGTATCGCGCGTTTATCTTATCTCAATGGGTGTTTGAGTTATGAAATAAAAGTATAAATTTATGACAATAATCATTAGTGTATGTATAACTAACTCAATTAAGAAAAAATACATCTCATAGAAATCTTCAATCATCAGTTAATAATTCAACTTATAATTTATGTCATTTTTTTAATAAATAAAGTTAGCATGCTTCATTTTCACTTTCAGTAGTACACACAGTCATTGAAAACATAAATAGTAGATAGAACTTTATATACATAGCAAACAACTAATAATCCATGAATTTCAGATGAACACGAATCAAAGTGTCTTGAAAATGAGAAAAGACATTCAAAGAGAATACTAAAGTAAGCTATACAGTTGAAAGATGGCACATCCAAGATATAGGGTGTGTTTGGTATGAGGAAAATATTTTCCATGTTTGCCTGGAAAATGAGTGCTTTTATCTCTTATTTTCGCTTGTTTGGTTGGTGAGTGAAATTTTTTTTTCAGAAAATATTTTCTAGTATTTGGTTGGAGAGTATAAAATACTTTTAGGTAAAAAAAAATTTATGCTACTCTCCCCAACCCAACTTCTCCCAA
>ML295674.1:0-11557 GCA_005239495.1 Nicotiana undulata | reverse complement strand
CCCCCCGACTCCATTTTCTTCAAGATTTTACTTATTCTTTTGAAAATTATCACAAACCTAATGGAACTAATGTGCTACTTTACTTTTTCACACAAGAACAACGTTGAAATTTGAACTCGATAGCTAAAACGAAAATACTTTGTTTTGTTGAAAAAGAAATTATCTTTATACAATGTGAAAAGAAAGTACTCAGTTTGTAAAATGAATGAACATACTTTTTCTACATCATGAAAAGAAATAAACAGTTTGTAGATACGAGAGAAAATACTTTTTCTACATCATAAAAAAATAATATACCCGTTTTGTTAAAATGAAAAAAAAATACTTTTTTACATCATGAAAAGAAAGTACTCGTTTTGTTGGGGAAAAAAACTTTTTTAATTTCAAGAAGAGATAATATTTAGTGGGCGTTTGGAAATAAGAACTGTAAAATTCCGGAAAAATGTGAAAAATAACGGAGAATTTGGAATTGCAAATAATTGATTCCTTCTAGAAAGATATTTTTCTCTTTTATTTAACCAAGATTTTAGACATTAAAGACAATTTGATTCCTTCTTGAAAACTATTTTTCTCATTTATTTAGGGAAATCTTAGGGTATACTTACCTTTTTATATTTATATTAAAATCTTACAAATATTCTATCTATCTTTGAACCATGTAAATCAAAGTGTATTTCATAATTCATATTAGATAAAATCATAATAATACTCAATATATTTCTTTTTTATTTAAATTAGAAATTTCTAAAATACTTTAAAAACAACTTTGTTCCTTCTTAAAAAGATAAATTTTTTAAGTTACATTTAGGAGAATTTTTTTCTTAAAAATTATTTCAAAAGAATTAAATTAATAATACAATGTGTTAGAGAGCCTTGGCTACTGCTTGGTTGTCAGAAACGACATACTTCAAATGAAAAAGTAGATATAATTTCTTCTTACGAATTTTGAAGGAATTATAGTTTAATTCAAATTAGTTTTTCTTCTTCTAAATTTTGGAGTATGATTTTTTCTTTATGGATAAAAGGATCTAGAAAAGTCAAAGCTGATTTATAGTAAATTTCAATAGTTCTAAATATTATGAGTTTTTACATAGTTCTAATAAAAAAAGATTTAATAATCATAATCTTATTTAATTTTAAAATCTACATATTAGGAGAAAAATTTAATTATAACTTTGTCTAATGTGAAAGCTATTTTTAAAGGATAAAAAAGGCGAACGACATTACGCTAAGGCCTTCGTGTTTTTAATATAGTATGTATAGATATATATAAATAACATTACTTGGGTTTATTTCAATAAGGAAAGATTTTTTTACTATTTTGGCAGGTTACGAAAATAAATAGATCTCACTAGATTAGGGATTTATTTTATTTTCTTTCTTCCTTATTAAATGTTTCCTATCATCTATATGGTAATGAAAACATGAAAATTTCAACTTTTTTGGAGTTTAATTTTTTTTAATTGTTTGGACATTCATATCTATAAGCATGTATGAAGTAATGTAACGTAAATTCAGTAAATATTTATATGTCACGACTCGAATTTTTCACCGTCGGGACCGTGATGACGCCTAATATTGAACCCGCTAGGCAAGCTAACATTACCGATTATTTCAACTTATTTCTTTATTATTTACAGTTAACAAGTGATATACAAAATTAACGGAATAAAAGTGCGGAAGAAGATGAAATCTAACAACTTAATCAAATACTATTACGAAATCCACAATAATTGTTCCTAGAATTGGTGCCACAATTTCACGGTCTGTCTATGAATACTACATATAAGGGTCTGAACAAAACTAAATACATCTGTCTCAGAATAAATAAGAAAAGAATAGAAATAAAGTAGGAGGGGACGCCAAGGCATGCAGACGCTTGCAGGACTACCTCGGAATCTCCACTAGACTGAAGGCAGCCACCTCACTCTAAGGTCCGAAGGGTACTGTACCGGGATCTGCACAGAAAGTGCAGACTGTAGCATCAGTACAACCAACCCCATGTACTGAGTAAGTGGAGAGCCTAACCTCGGCGAAGTAGTGACGAGGCTAGACACGACACCCATATAAACCTGTGCAGTTTAATCACATACGGAGATAATAATAACAACAAGAAATAAGCAGCTAAATACAAAGGAAGGGGGAACATGCTGAGGGGAAGAAATATCAAATAATGAAAACAACAAAATACTAACACAAAAACAAGTGCACGGCATCACCCTTCGTGCTTTTACTCTCATCCTCACCAAATAATGAATAGAATCAACATGACATCACCCTTCGTGCTTTTACTCTCTTCCTCACAATGAATCAATAGAATCGGCACGACATCACCCTTCGTGCTTTTAATTTCATAATATGGCACGACATCACCCTTTGTGCTTACACTCTCTCACAATATCGTACACGGCATCACCCTTCGTGCTTTAACACTCTTCCTCACCCAAACAAATCAGTAACAACAATCCGGCTAGGAACTCAACAATATAAAAAATAATAAAAACCATAATGTCCCGACAAGGGAGCCAATAGTAGAATCAATACCATCCCGGAAAGGGGAACATCTATAACCAATCTCACTTAGTACATAACTTCACATCAAAATTCTCAACTGGAACCAATACTCAACAATGATCAATATCAAGGAATTTCCACCAACATAGATAACTATAAAGTGAAACTCAAGTAATGCTTAACGAAAAATCACATAAATCATAATATTCGACTCACGGGCATGCTTCACACTAAAGTATAGGTACTCGTCACCTCACCTATACGTTGAACATGACACCAACACATAGCAAATATGACACAACACCTATTCCCTCAAGCTAAGGTTAAGCCAAACACTTACCTCGAATTCCACGACCAAACTCAAGCCTCAATTACCGCTTTCCCTTTAGAATTCGCCTTCAATTCAATTGTATCTAGACATAATTAGCTTAATAATATCAATAAATGATAAATAATTCAATCCCAATGCTTAATTATGAATTTTCTATCATTCTTCCCAAAAAATCAAAAATTGACCCCGGGCCTGCTTGGTCAAAATACGAGGTTCGGACCAAAACCCGATCATTCATTCACCCACGAGCCCGAATATGTAATTAGTTTCGGAATACGACCCCAAATCGAGGTCTAAAATGCCAATTTTGTAAAATCTCTAATTTCTACCCTTAAAGAACAAGATTTAGGCCTAGAAATCTCATGGGTGTTAATGGAAATTGAAGAAAATAAGTTTAAGAACACAAACCAATGATTTTGTGGTGAAATCCTTCTTCAAAAATCGCCTCTAAGCTTCCTTGGTTTTGAAAATATGAAGTTATGGCTAAAATCCCGTTTTGCTAATGTTTTAAGAAGGCTTGACAGACCTTCTACGCGTTCGCGTGAGGTCTGTCGCGTTCGCGTAGCCTTGGCCCTATTGGCCTTCGCGTTCGCGATACAGACCATGCGTTCGCGTAGGCTCACCCCCCCTGGCCTTCGCGTTCGCGTGCCTTTGGCTGCGTTCGCATAGGGTATCAGCACTCGCCTCCCCCAGGTCCCATTATGCTACGCGTTCGCGTGTGGCCTGTTGCGTTCGCATAGGGTATCAACACTCGCCTCCCCCAGGTCCCATTATGCTACGCGTTCGCGTGTGGCCTGTTGCGTTCGTGTAGAGAAATCCCCTCGCTGCTCCGCGTTCACGACCTAGGCCCCGCGTTCGCGTTGAGTAACCCAGACCCTTCCCCATTTCCTCTTCGCGTTCGCGTAGGCTACCACGCGTTCGCATAGAACAAAAATACTCACACCAGATACAACAAACTACAACAGATTTTTCTAAGTCCAAACCACTCCGACACCTATCCGAAACTCACCCGAGCCCTCGGGGCTCCAAACCAAACATATACACAGCCTTAAAAATATCCTACGGACTTACTCGTGCGATCAAACCGTCAAAATAACATCTTGACAACGAATTTAGCATTAAAATCAAAGAAAAACCTCGAGAACTTTCAAAGTTTCAAATTTCACAACTATGGGTCCGAATCACGTCATACGACCTCCGTTTCTTACCAAATTTTACAAGAATCACTCAAATACTATATTAAACCTATACCGGGCACCGGAACCAAAATACGGGCCCGATACCATCAATTTCAAATATAGCCAAATTTCCAAAAACTCTTATAATTTCAGTAAAACAATTTCTTTCCAAAATTCATTACTCGGGCTTGGGATCTCGTATTGGTAAAAAAGAGCTTCACACGTGTAATAATTGTGATGACTCAGTAATCTATTTGGAACAATGAAAACGTGACAACTGGACGAAACTTCATGAAGAGGTACGAGGTACAGAGGCACAAAATAGCATACCCACGGGATAGTAAGATACAAGAATCTCAACCTAATTGAGAAGATGAAGAGACACGGGCAGGATGAATCCAGGCAGAATAAAGGGCAGATTCGGAGATCTTCAATTAATGAGGCAAACGTTACATAACCTTCACGCAACAGTTACAGTTAATCATTGTAACGTTACATTAATGCCATTATTAGTCATTAATGCTCAATTACTGAAAATGGTAGACATTATATTAAGAAATTTCCTATATAAGGGAGTAAAATATAACTTTTTAGGACACATTCGAACTACTATTGCAATATACTTACTTTTCGCGTATCTTACTGCTTTCCAATTACAAATTTATTTGCAATTATTAGCTTATTCTTTGGTTATCAGAAACTTGTGTTCTTCTTAAAATAGCTTTGGCAAAGAATCTAATTCTTTGGTTAAACAAATTGGTTCCGTTATCGGGAATCTGGTAATCTTTGTTTCTTCTCAAATAACATTATGAGAATTATGTTGAACGCCAACGACAACAATCAACAGAGAATTTGAACTCCAGTTCCATCACCTTCAGGAACCCCACGGGGCTCAAGGGAGCATTCCCCAGACAGATCCACGGCTCAAAACAATAATAACAACGCAAATGAGCAAACAGGAGAACAAGATCAGGTGAAGCAAATGGTTGGTGAATCTGTGACTCCAGCTTTACAAGCTTTCGTGAGAGGATTACCAGCTGCATCACCTACGCCACCTCCTAACAACACCGTAACTGTGGAAAATCCACAATCTGGGTTAGCAAACTCAGGAAGCAGAGGCGCTCTAAATGAGTCCCTTGAAGCGAGACCATGTATGTCCAATAACCCAGAATTACAATCTTTATTACTAACCTTACATAAACAAGTGAAGGAACAAAATGATCGGATTGAGAAAATCCCTGGAGTACCACATGTCATTAAAGGCATTAATGTTGATAGATATTCTCAACAACCTTGGAAGCCAAGTGCAGAACCCTTGCCTATCCCTAAGAAATTCAAAATGCCTGATATTCCCAAGTATGACGGGACAACCAATCCACGTGATCATGTAACTGCTTTTACCATTGGAGTAAAAGGCAACGACCTGACTAAACAAGAAATTGAATCAGTCCTAGTCAAGAAGTTCGGAGAAACACTCACCAAAGGAGCATTAACATGGTATTCCCTTTTACCCGAAAATTTTATTGAATCTTTTGCCGAGCTTGCAGCTTCTTTTATAAAAGCGCATTCTGGTGCGCAAAAAGTCGAAAAAAGAATGGAAGACATATTCAAAATAAAACAAGGAGACGCAGAGTTGCTTCGTAAATTTGTAGACAGTTTTCAACGAGAAAGAATGTTGTTACCAAGGGTACCTGACAATTGGGCAGCCATGGCATTTGCAAGCAATTTAAATGATAGAAGCTCTAAAGCCACGAGGAGACTCAAGGAAAGCTTGAGGGAATTCCCAGCCACAACATGGAACGACGTCTATAACAGGTATAGCACTAAGCTACGAATATAAGAAGATACCATTGCTCAATCAAAAGCTGAAGATCAAACCAATTCCAGACGCTCCGAACCAGAAAAGAGAACATGTAAAAACAAGTACGACCTTTATATGGGACCTTTGGGGCGAGAAACTCGTCCCAGGTTTGAAAACGCCCGATCAAAATACAGACCATCAAATTAAGATACGGGCTCGTCCTCATCAAGATCCATAAAGGATCGCGATGAACGAAGCAGAGGTAATACAAGAATTGGAGACCACAACTTCAATGTAAGCACTTCTGAACTAATCATAGTACTGAGAAATATGGGCTATAAAGTTCGATGGCCCAAAGAAACGAGGTCAAACCCAAATAGAAGGAATCCAGACTTCTGGTGTGAATTCCATAACGATCATGGACACAGAACGTCAGATTGCATATTTTTTCAAGGTGAGGTAGAACAATTATTAAAACAGGGCTATCTAACAGAATTGTTTAGTGAAAAAGGTAAGCAGGCATATATGAAGAATAGGCGGGAGCCCCCAAAACCACCATCTCCAAAAAGAACGGTCAACATGATACATGGAGGTGAGGAGGTGAACGGAGTAATCTGCAAAAGAACCACAAAATTCACAATTACACACGGGAAGCGGATTCGTGAAGACTTGGAAGCAGACAATATATCATTCGACGATGCAGATATCAATGGATTAATGCTTCCACACAACGACGCACTGGTAATATCCTTACTTATACATGACACTAACGTAAAAAGACTGTTGATTGATCCAGGTAGCTCAGTCAACATCAATTTGTCGAGAGTTGTGGAAGAAATGCTAATGGAGGATCAAGTAATCCCAAAAGCACGAGCCTTATCTGGGTTTGACAACTCTACGGTCATAACAAAAGGGGAAATTGAGCTTAGCACCTATGCAGAGGGAGTAATCAAAAATACTAGATTCCAAGTCATCGATACTAACATGGCCTATAACGTAATCATGGGGAGACCATGGATCCATGACATGAAAGTTGTTCCATCTACCTTACATCAGGTAATTAAGTTCCCTTCTGAATGGGGAATTCAATAGATTCGAGGCGATCAGTAAACCTCAAGGAATATAAATTCTATAGCATACTCTAACAAAAATGAAGAAGCAGAGAAATCAAAAGATGAAAGATTCGTTCAAGCAGGTACGGAAACAACTGTTGTTCGAATAGGTACGGAAGCAACTGTTAATCAGACAGGTACAGGAGAAACTGTTGTTCAAATAGGTGCGGAAGAAGGTAACCACAAGAAGGTGAACCAAGTCACCTCGGAAGAAGTATCAAAACATGCGGACATGGATTCCAGACCTGATGTCATTCAAGAACCAGAAGAGGCCGACCATATCAAAATGACTACGGAGGAGCTCGAAGTTGTTCCACTATTTGAGTAGAAGCCCGAACAAAAAGTCCACATAGGCACGAGGCTAATCCCCAGCAGAAGAGGTAAGTTAATTGAATATTTAAAGGCTAACACAGATTGCTTTGCTTGGTCTCATTCAGACATGACAGGTATTCCTCCGGAAGTGATGACTCATAAACTAAATGAAGATCCATCCTTCGTGCCTGTCAAGTAAAAGAAAATAAAGCAATGACCATTCAAGAACCAAATGATCGACGAAGAGGTACAAAAACTCTTGAAAATTGGTTCGATACGTTAGGTAAAATATCCTAATTGGTTAGCAAATACTGTAGTGGTGCCCAAAAAGAATGGTAAATGGAGGGTATGCATAGATTATTCTGATTTAAATAAATCATGCCCTAAAGACTCATTTCCATTACCGCACATAGATCAAATGATTGATGCCACTACAGGTCATGAATTATTAAGCTTTCTAGATGCGTACTCTGGTTATAATCAGATTAAAATGGATCCTTCAGATGAGGAAAAAACTTCCTTTATTACAAACAGGGGGACTTACTGTTACAAGGTCATGCCTTTTGTCCTGAAAAATGCTGGAGCCACATATCAAAGGCTGGTGACCAAGATGTTCCAAGAACATCTGGGGAAAACGATGGAGGTATACATTGATGACATGCTGGTAAAATAAACACAAGCGAAAGATCACTTCCAACATCTTTCAATTACCTTCTAAATCCTGCGTAGGTATAACATGAAACCAAATCCAGAAAAATGCGTCTTTGGCATAGAATCAGGTAAGTTTTTGGGTTTCCTTGTATCAAATAGAGGAATAGCGGTAAATCCTGCTCAAATTAAAGCTATTTATGAGATACCTAATGTACTTACGAGCAAAAAGGAAGTTCAACGACTAACAGGAATAATGTCAGCAAGCTCTCAAAGATCTGAAGGCCTATCTAACAAAACCCCCGTTGCTATCTAAGCCAAAAGAGAGGGAGAGATTGTATGTTTATCTTGTCGTTGCAGAAACTGCCGTAAGTGCAGTACTGGTAAGAGAAGACAAAGGTAAACAATCTCCAATTTATTATGTAAGCAAGTCTTTATTAGATGCTGAAACTAGATACCCACATCTAGAAAAATTAGCCTTAGCTCTAATCATAGCAGCTAGAAAATTAAGGCCATATTTTCAATGTTATCCAATCACCGTTGTAACCTCATACCCGTTGATAAATATTCTGCATAAACAAGAATTATCAGGAAGATTAGCTAAATGGGCGATAGAATTAAGCGAGCATGACATAATATATCAGCCTAGAACGGCGATAAAGTCTTAGATTTTAGCTGATTTCGTCGCTGATTTTAATACTAGCATAATTCATGAAGTGGAAAAAGAGTTACGACTCTTTAATGGGGCTAATCCAAGAATATGGACCCTATTTACTGACGGCTCCTCTAATGTGAAATGAGCTGGTTTGGAAATTGTTTTAATATCACCTACAGGTGAAAAGATACGACAAGCTATTAAATGTTATCCCATAACTAACAATGAAGCAGAGTACGAAGCTGTCATTGCAGGACTTGAACTGGTGGTGAACCAGATGCAGGGGACTTACACCGCTAGAGAGGCTCGGATGCAACAATACCTGGAAAAGGCACGAGACCTAGTAAGATAATTCCAGTCATGGAAAGTTATGCAAATACCCAGGGAGGAAAATGCAGAAGCGGACGCATTAGCTAACCTCGCAGCAGTTGCGGAAGTGACAAATAAAGACGATGCAATTGTCATACACCTATTTCATTCAGAAATCGATCAGGATAAAAATGAGGTAACATTTAACTATTTAACCTGGGATTGGAGAAACGAAATTTTAAACTAATTGCAGAATGGCATCGTACCCGAGGACAAGAAAGCAGCTTAAGCACTTCGCCGAAAAGTTGCACAGTACTGCCTCATTCGTGACACATTATACCGCAAAATATTTGGGGGTCCCTTAGCTAAGTGCCTCGGACCCAATCAAACAGAGTTCGTTATGAAAGAGGTGCACGAAGGACAATGCGAAAACCACTCAGGAGCAAGATCCTTAGTCAAAACCCTAATCAGAGCAGGGTATTATTGGCCCAAAATGGAAGAAGAGGCCGAGAGTTTCGTGGATGAATGTGATAAATGTCAACGATTTGCTAACAACACGCATCGACCAGCAGAGCTACTTCACCCAGTAATATCGCCATGGACATTCATGAAATAGGGTATGGACATAGTGGGACCCCTTCCCCCAGCTAAAGGAAAGGTACGGTTCTTACTCGTGTTAACTGATTATTTCACAAAGTGGGTGGAGGCAGATGCTTTTAAACAGGTGCGAGAAAAAGAAGTGAAAAGCTTCATATGGAAAAATATAATTTATGCCGCTTTGGAATACCGAAAGAAATCACATGTGACAATGGCCCACAATTCATAGGCTCACAAATCACAGAATTCTTTGAAAGTTGGAAAATCAAAAGAATCACTTCATCACCATATTACCCTGTAGATGATGGGCAAGCTGAGTCAACCAACAAAGTCATCGTTAACAACCTGAAGAAACGGTTGGAAAGAGCCAAGGGAAACTGGTCAGACGAACTACCAGCGGTATTATGTGCTTACATGACTACTGCAAAAACAACTACGGGAGAGACTCCATTCGCGCTTGTTTACGGAGCAAAAGCTTTAATACCCGTGGAAATTGGCGAACCAAGCATAAGATTCACAACAACAACGGAAGAAACGAACAACGACGAGTTGAAGACCAACCTGGATTCGCTCGAACAGAGAAGAGAAGTTGCACTAATACGTATGGCAGCCCAAAAACAAATTATAGAGCGATACTACAACAGAAAAGCTCACCTCAGATATTTCAAAATCGGGGACTTCGTCCTCAAGAAAGTCTTCCAATCAACGAAGGAAGCTGGTGCAGGAAAACTAAATCCAAATTGGGAGGGACCTTACAAAGTCCGTGGCATTGCTGGAAAGGGCGCTTATGAGCTCGAGGCTATGGACGGCAGAATCCTACCAACCAGTTGGAATGTTGTTCATCTGAAGAAGTACTACTTCTGTCACGACCCGAAATCCCACCTACATGCCGTGATGGCGTCTAACGTTGAACCCGCTAGAAAAGCCGACGTTTTGATTAAATTGACTTATTAACAGTTAGATTAACAAAAATAACTGGAACAATTATAATAGAAATGTGGAAGTAATACAAAATGCAAGAACTAAATAGAACTCTCGCGATAATTTTCCTCAGTACAACCCCAGAAACCGGTACCACAATCTCACGAACAGTCTAAGAATTTACTAAATACAATGGTCTGAAATAAGTAGATACAACTGTCTTGGAACTAATGAAGTAAGACAGAAATGAGAGAAATAAGATAAGAGGTGACGCCAAGGCCTGCGAACGTCTGCAGGACAACCTCGATGTCGCCGTGGACTGAAGGATACTCCCTCTCTCAGTGCCCACTGGGTCCGTCGCCATAATCTGCACAACATAGAGAAGTGCAGGTGTAGCATCAGTACAACCTACCGCATATACTGAGTAAGTGCTGAGCCTAACCTCGGCGAAGTAGTGACGAGGCTAGGACATGACAACAAATAACACCTGTGCAGTTCAATAATATAATAGGAAGTAATGACAGGAAATAAACAAGTAATTCAACTGCGGGGGATGACATGTTGGGAATAAGGGGCAACAACTGCTAAAACAACAGAGCAAGATAATAATTGAAATGTAGAAATAACAGGAGGAATTGAACAGCTCGGAACAAGTAAATAAACAGAAAAGGCACGGCATGTCCTCTCGTGCATAACCTCACAATCACTCGGCACGGAATGTCCCCTCGTGCATAAATAAATAAATCACTCGGCACGGAATGTCCCCTCATGCGTAAATAATAATCACTCGGCACAGAATGTCCCCTCGTGCAAAAACTCACAGTCACTCGGCACAGAATGTCCCCTCGTTCATAACATAAGTAAAAGCAACAATTAAGCAGGAAAATACAACAATAGAACACCTCAATTACACAGAAATATTCAATAAAGATTCTATCGTCCCGGCAAGGGACTCATCTATAACCAATCTCACTCAGAGGTATAATTCAACAATATAGCCCTCAACCGAACGAATAATCAATTAACTTTCCTCATCATAAATTACTCTCAATATATCACTTCCAGAATGATAAAAAATCTGTAACACATAGAATATCAAAGAACACAATGAAAATAATCAAGTTCGACTCACGGGCATGCTTGACCACAACATATAGGTACCCGTCACCTCACCTATAC